>CAJOBZ010000046.1:982500-985000 GCA_905332375.1 Pieris macdunnoughi
AAGTGAGTATATTACCTGTTATTAATTAGTTAATATATTTTTCATTTATTTCTTATTTTATTTAGTAAATATATAAATTTATTCATAGAAATTTACTCAATTTTTTTGTGACTTTCTGTTAAATTTTGATATACTTAGCTTTTTTTATTGATTTTATCTTGTCTCAAGCTGACGTACTAAGACATCATGTTCCATCATTCTACGATCTCTTGCTCTCTGAGGGTAAAACTACAAGCTTTATTAAAACTAACTTCTTTTATAAAAGCCTGCTATTGAAGAAATATTATTATTATTTGTTTTATTCCTGTACCATTTGTCGTATAGCCAACTTGGGACAAAAGTTTGATACTTAAGTAAAGCTGTTACGAGAAATTCAGTGTCTTCCAACGGCTAATTTGTTCTACTTTATCGCTGGGTGTCACACGTTTAAACTTTGCGTAGAGGAAATTATTTTATGAGATGAAAACATAAGCGGTTTTAAAAATGCTTTAATTCATTCAAACGATATAGTTAGTGCTTATTTCTAATATGAATTGATGCTATTTTAATTAATTAACTATAATCTTCGTATCACCTACATATTTTTGTGCCAAAACTCGATACAAAATTTTTAAAACAAACTAATCAGACCTTATACTATAACTATGAAACACAAATTTCTGAAGGCATCTTAAAATATATAATAAACAAGTGACTTTTTTTTATTTCTAACAAGACAAAAGAGATCAAATATCCCAGCCAGGAACAGTTTTTTATTAGAAAATTCAAAATATAAATAACTTATATTTCCCGTTTAAACCTTTCCTAAATTTTTACAAATATTTCAAGAATCATAATAAGCCTAATAGGTCCAGCCATTCTTGAGTTTTAGCGAGACAAACGAACAGATATTCGTTCATATATATAATATATATATCCGTAATAATATTATATTACATTTATATTTATAATTACAAAAAAAAATCCACATTTACAATTCTTCGTTATTCTTATAAACGTAAGAAACAAGAGAAATTTCAATGTAGTTTTTGCACGAAAAAATAAAATAAGAAATTGAAAATTGTTAGTACGAGTAGTTGTTACAATTTAATTTAACATCTTTAATTTATTAAACTAGCGTAAATTTATGTATACATAAAATTGGAATAATTACATAATACCTATGTAACTTTAAAACCATAATAACAAAATCTAAAATTAACAGTAACTAGAAAGAGTAAAGAAATATTACTAGTTACGATAAGTACTGTTTACATGAAGTGATAAACTTGGCTAATTCGCATTTCGCGTTTGCTTTTTATTGACAGAACATATATTTGTTTGAATTAATTGTCTTTCGATTCGTAAACGTAACACAATTCAACAAAAATGAACGTAATAATTTGCTTATTTAGACTTGAAACATCGGTTTATGTATTTAATCTTCTCTAGTTAAATTATTTATTTTAGTTCTTACACCTCACATAATATAAGCCTACTGGAGCAGTTATGCAAGTACTTAAAATATACAAAACAAGGGACCTAAGTTACGGACATTCAACATTCATAACATATTAAACTAGCTGAAATTAATAATAATATCTCAAGGACTATGCATTGTTAATGCATTAACATAAACTAATTTAATTAACAGGAACTAGAAAAAGTAAAGAACCAATAACACCAATCCATAATTACGATAGTCAAATAATAATATATTTATGTGTTTAATTAAAATTAATTGTTAACGTAAGCAATTAAATTGACGCAAATTACCTGCGGTGCAGTTTAATCTTTTAGATTAATTATGGAAATTAGGTTAATCCCAACATAAGTGGACAATGACAAACTGCACTCGTGACGGCATTATAATTTCACAACATTGTCCTCTATTTTAGTTTTATAATCATTTGGATTGTAATTTTTAAGTACCCACATTGACACAACAGTTTTAAGAACATTGCAATTAGACATGTTCATTACAATAATTTTATTGTTACTATACACCATAATAAAATTGTAAATAGGAAAGATTTTTCTATGTTTGTATAGAATAACATAAAATACAATTTGACCGATTTAAAAATATTAGTTTCCAAAATGTTACAAAAATAAATGTCGAGCAGATTCAAATTGCGACAAGTCACTGGTCATTCTTATTATTAAAGAGCGGTTGAGAAAATAATAATTTGCTTTAAAATGGCATTGGTTCGTAAGGAGTTCGTATTTTATTTCATTTGTTATCAGTACAAGTTATTTGAAAAGGGATTTCCGTTAACGTCTCTGGTATAGCCAATCATTATCAATTCATTCTTTTCAACATTGATAATATATGGAACGCATCAGCAGACATACATTGTCATATCTCAATAAAACTGTTGAAGTTCATATAATATAACCCCAATATTATTAATCTTACGTAATTCACAGACGAACAAACCCACAAAGTCGTAAAAAAACAGTTATATACAGTTATGATCGTAGGAAATTGGAAGTAATAAATGTTTTATCTGATACTGCG
>CAJOBZ010000046.1:987500-1062500 GCA_905332375.1 Pieris macdunnoughi
ATCAACGGATATGAATGCAAATTTATTCACATAATTCGATGTTACGTGCTTTTAGGAAATCGTGGTCAGAGTCTGCTATAAATTTCCAGATAACAGATTAGTAGAGGCTTATTTAAATGTTGCCATATAATATTTAAAAAATAAAAACGGACATAGGAGACTAACATCTGTATAGACATTCAATAGACTGCTTCTTCAGAAAATAATAAAACACTTTATTACGGTTGCGGTCACGATAAAATGTGATATTAAAATTTGATTCTCATTGCTAAAGTCATAAAGTATAGTGATAATATAAATAAGTATATAACTGTCACTGTCTGTTTTTTTATTTGTTTAATTGATAGAAAATTATTTTTGTGCATTTCAATTACTAATGGATTTATGCGCGCAGACAACACTTAGTTGTACAGTGAATGAAGCAGTCAGGAAACAGGCACATCTTGGAGTTATAATCGTGTACACAAAACTTTGTTCTGTGTACTTTTTGCCTATTAAGATAATTAAAATAATAAAGGATTATTTTCCACTTGTATAATTTTTATAACGCTCAAGGCTTAATTAAGCTAAGTTTTGACATAATGGAAATACTTATTTTCATCTGTTTTACTATAAAGAAGAAAACAATTAACGAATGAACCCAGAAGCAGGAGATCAAACCTTTCGGCTTCCTAGGACATTAGTTTCTGAATTCAAATTAACCTCACCTTCTTGATTTATAAAATTGAATATGTGCCATAGTTCTCAAAGTGGACAAAAGTGTATCCATTAAATTTACTATGAAAAAGTACAAATGGCATACGAAAATATATTTAACATTCCAATGTCAATAAGCATTGATAGTAAAGCATAACTTCGTAAATTTAAACTACAAGAAAGCCCTTGTCCTTCATATTTTAACATCAAAGTCAAGTGACAATGAGAGTTGTGGCATTTAGTTTCACCTCCACGAATTAAATAAGATGTCTGGCCAATTATAGTTGAGCGAATTTCACTTTCCCTCTATTATGAACATTTAATATCTTACGAGGATACCCACGAGGGTGAAAATCTCTTCTTAAAAATAGGTGATAGCTACAACTTTTTATACATACGCCGTTAATGTAGGTGTCATTTTCAATTCTTCAAATCAGATGCCAACATTTCTAGTTTATATGTTCTGTGGTTTATGGTCGTATTTGCATGCTAGTTTGATATGGCTAATTGCGCGGTTAACGGTAAATCATCCATCATATGTGTTATGCCCCGCATTTATATTATACAAATACTTCTCCTTATTGTCATAGATTGGTTTGTTGGCTCAGCCATTTAATTCGACATTGAGAGTCTACTGTTTAAAGGCTTCCTTAGTTAGACCGCTCAATCGAACTGAGGGCCACACCAACCAGTTCCTGTATTTAAGCAACCAGCATTTGTAATTCCAGTTTCGTGACATTTCGTGTACTCGTTCCAGACCGAACCCGAATCGACCACAGAGTCGAACGGCAGTCATAGGAACGAGTGTCAAAGATTACTTTAATATTTATAGTATTGATTTAATATTAAAATTATGATAAATAACGTTTAATAATAATAATGACTATGGAGTCATTATTATTTCGACCATTGAATAGTCATTTCGAAATTAACCATTCCTATTAACGGTTTTACACTAATTTGACTTGACGTTATTCATTTAATATAATGACAATGGCATTAATTAAAAATAAACGTGATTTGAATAATAAATTTGTAAAATAATAATAAGTAATCACAAATTCATTACATTCGGCCGTCCGACTACGTGCGATCTCCTGACCACGGTATTTAATCACGGAAAGGTTTTATAAATTCAAATAAGTACACTAACAAAATATTTTGTTTCATGTGAACTAATTGTAACGTATCTAACATTTAGTTTTAATCAATTACTCATTACATTCGGCTATTATTTGATTCAGATTGATTTGTGATATCATTTATTACTTTCGCTATCAGACGTACTACTGCTGTAGCTACTGCTTCTAAATTATCATTATTCGGACACATTTATATTGATCAGGCGAATCCTGTCTACAAACTCGGTGCAATCCGTTACTACTTTCCACTATTTGAGATGCCTCTTTAACCTTTGTACCTACTGCAGAACGCGCTTATTATGTAAAATTCTAGTCCTCTTTGTCTGATTTTTTTGGATTTCTATTAGATTAGAATTGATTGTAACAGAATTATTAAATCAAACGTCAATCAAACACGTCGTTGCCAGGGTAACAATAAATAAGGGTCGTTTGTTATTTATTTAACCAAACACATCGATTATGGTCAAAGAGGTGTTTATGCCCTGTACAAGCTCTATTCACTGAATACTATCACCTTGTTATAACGTATGTATAGTGATTTTTTATTAGTAAACCGATATTTATACGAACTTCTTTGCCTCACTTCTGAATTTGGATTAGACTCATTATTTATATCTAACATATTACTTAGGCTATCTTCCAATCTGTTCCAAATAATGCTTCCGAGTTCTTTTGAGTGGTGGAGTTAGTTGCATATTAATCCTCACTGAATTTTTCTACACACATGTCGCAGTTCCGTTCGTCCTCACCGTCAGAAAACTTTACAAGTGAGCTTAAGATCGTTTAATTATATCTTCCGTTGCGTTGGCTTGAGACACAAACAGCATTCAAAACATGTTTAATACCATGAGTATCGCAAAAAGATTTAAAAGCTGCTGAAGTGAAAGAGGTACCTCGATCTGATATAATTCGAGATGGTAAACCGAAGTCATAAAAATATTTAGCAATACCTTAACAGTTGTTTTAGTCTTTGTATCCTTAGCAGCTCTTACAAACAAATACTTGGTAAATCCGTCCACTATGGTGAGAATGTAAATATTGCGTTTTGCTTTTGACAAATAACCCAAGTGGTCAATGTGAATGTGGAGGAAGTTACCCTCTTATCGATACAATGACCATTCATATGTCGAGACGCGTTATCCTTATGCCTTTTGGTGCCTATAGGCACACTTAATGCAAGACTTATCATACTTTTTAACAATTCTACGTAACTTAGGAAACTAGAAAACAGATTGAATCTTCTCGGTAGTCTTTGATATTCTAGATGACCTGCGTCATGTGGTTAGATTTTTGCCATAGAGCACTGCCGAATTACTAAACAGATCTTATCATCAACTCTCCTATACACTCTAACTAAATATTCTTAACTAAATAGTTTCTCCTAATATCTTTAGCTTCTCTATCAGACTAAGGCTTAAGAATTTTATATATTCGGATATCTCAGGATCTGACATTTGTAAAGTCAAGAGCCAATTATCAGTGTCGATACTATAGACTGTAACTGTAGAATTATCGATAACCTCGGGTGTTAATTTCGTGTTACGCTCAGTGTTCCACATAAGCCATGGGATGCTGGCGGTACTCTATACTAAAATTGAATTATTGTTAAAAGCCACCACCTAGCTATTCAGGGTATTAAGTGTTTGTTAATGTAGTTCGAAAGCGTTACAGTCTGTTACAGTTTTGAACTCAATCCCCAAAAATATACCCTAAATTTCTTTAAGAACATACAATTGAAGGGTCTCGAGTTCATAAGAGTGAATACCTTCGGGGCGGTTTACTGGCTAAAGTAAGCTATTGGGTTAAGAGAGGACTGGCTATAGATCAATATCCACCCACCCTAAAGAACTTGCATCCTATGCAACTCATTTCAAAATTAGATTTATATAGTAAATTGTCCAATTAATTTATCCTTTAAGGTAGTAAACGAACGAAATTCTTTATAAAAACATTTCCCTTCTTGAGAAAGTTGGTAGAGGTAGCTGTTTCACCGAAACTTTTGAAAATTTTTAAAATAGCTGCTATCCCAAAACTACGACTTATGTACGTTCTGAGAATAGGAAACTCTTTTAACTAGAATCTTACTTTTTAGGACGTATCCTTCAAAATCTCACTAATATAAGGTATTATAAGAATGGATTAATAATTTTAAAGTGAGCCATTTTGCCGTAACAACTTAAAGCATTCTCTCCTCTAAATCCCTCCTCCAGGGTAACGATGGCACAAGAATGTCACCCAATGCTAACTCATCAAGTTTATTACCCAGAAATCAGATCTAAAATGTAAAGAATCTATTGCCACTAAGGTTATTAATTGATATAATAAGTGATCATCATTATCGGAAGGAAAACAATCCTTCCTGTTTTATTGAGACCTATAATCAAGAAACTGTTTTGTTTTCTTCTTACCAATAAAATAGGACTGGCAAATTTAATGACTCTGTAAATTATGAAAAGTATTTATTATCTCTTCCAAAAGGATAATTATATGGTCGGTAAACTAAGTTTCTCATCAATAATCTATTCTCATTTATTGAGTTGTTAAACCATTTTCTCCAATTAAATAAAGCAGATAATATAAAATAATGATCTACCTAATCCTCTTGTCAATTTGGGAACCAACATTTATGTCAATATTAGTAAGGGTATATTCCAATTACTTATTACTTTACATACATATTACTTTATTTACATAGGTACTATCTTTCAACAAACAATTCTTTAAATAGGGCATTTCTTGGATAATGTAAGATTTTGAAAATAAATTTTAGGAAATAGACCTTCCATCAAAAACTATAACTCCTGGTGAAATAATACTTTTTATAGGATAAAAATTACATAAATAAGGTAAGTGAAAATGAAAACTACATAAAATATAAAATTACTTAGGAAAAATGGAACAAAACTAACAATAAAACATTTTGTAACAATAAAGGACATAAAAAAATGTGAATCAAAGTCAAAATATTGTTAATAATAAGAAATATAAATATTTAATATAAACTTGTTAATAAAATATGCCGTAGACTTAACCATGTTATTTCTTCTTTTGCACCATACCTAATAACTTGATAAATTAATGTTAGTCTACCTAGTCCTGCTTTTTTAGGTTCCTTTATTTGTTAAATAAATTTAAAATACTTGCTGACCAATGCAAAATTTAATAAAATGACAAATATTTTATATCAGTCTTATATATATTTATTTTATTATATTTTTGACAAATACTTCAACCAAAACAAATAATTAAAAATTATATATATAAATATTTAAAAATAAACTTATTTTATAGTTATTAATTCAGATTCAAAAATAATAACAAATAAAATTATTAATAACATTTATTAAATATAATTCTTAAATTCACCAATTTAAAAAAATGGACAAAAATTCTGATATTCACAAGAATCTAAATACAACTTTATTTATTAAATTATTAGACATCAATAAATCAATTTTAATTATTACCTCTACAATAATTTGTCTTATGTAGATAGGATTTAAAATTGCATAGTTTGTAACTTACTGCACAGGTAAACCAATGGTTATAATTACTTTATAATACTTATTATGGAAATATATAATTTTAAAGTCTTCCTTAAAAAAAGCGTACTGGTAAAAGCTACTTCCTTGTGTCTGTAAATTACTCTTTACAAATTATGTATTATACATTTTCCTTGTACCTGTATTACTAAAGAATTTTCATATTAACACAATATTGTTCAATAAATAAATCCATGAATATTTATTTATGATTATATGAATATTACAATGGTTCACTTTAATAACAAAAAATGAGTAACTCTTAATGTTCGTTTTTTCTAGGTCACATGACCTCTAGGATACTCACATGACTCATGATAGGCATGCAAGCCTCTGGTAGCTGAAAACTTGGTATGTGGCACACATAACCCTAACACCAAGCACACATGGCTCGGTAGGCATACATAGCCTCTAGTAGCTGAAGCACACTTGGCTTCCTATTGTGGGCACACATACCCTCTAACGACCAAGCACACATGGCTCAGTAGGCATACATAGCCTCTAGTAGCTAAGATACTTGGCTTCCTATTGTGGCGACATAACCCCCTATCACCAAGAAATGGCTGGCAGGCATACATACCTCTAGTAGCTGAACAATTGGCTTCCCATGTGGGACACATAACCTACAAGCACACATGGCCAATAGGCACACATCACCCATTAAAACATGGCTCGATAGCATAATACCTCTAGCAGCTGAAGCAAGGCTTCTAATGTAGGAAATAACCTACTAAACAAATGGCTAATAGGACAATCACCCATTAAGCGCACTGGCTCGATAGGCATACATAGCCTCTAGTAGCTGAACAGTTGCTTCCTATTGTAGGAACATAACCTACTACGTAAATGGCTCGTTAGGCATACATAGCCTTTATATGTAAAACACACTTGGTCTAAGGTACAAACTTCTAGTAGCCAAAAAAACGTGGGGCGTTCAATTTATTTATTTATAGCAATAACATTAATAATCTAAAAACATTGTACACTTAGATGGGTCCTTATCGCACTTCAATTTTATATTCTAATATTACTATTTATATTATACAAATACTTCTCCTATTTATAATTGGTTTTGGATAGATTTAAATAATACATTAATCTACTGTTTAAAGTATTAACTAATATAGACCAATTTATTAAAAGATTTAATTTTATTTTAAACCGATACAATACGGTCATAGGAACATTAAATATTTAATAAAATTAATTTAAAATATATAAAGAATAGGATATTAGCCTTGAATATATTTCAAATTCCATTCCTTCGGTTTTACACTAATTTACTTACTTATTATTTAATATAATACAATGCATTAATTAAAAATAAACTATTTAATAATAAATTTGTAAAAAAAAATAAATCATCTATCATATGTATCACTTTTAAGGCAAATAAAGGATTTATTTAATTATGTAATTAATAAAAAATAAATAGTAAATTGTAATTTTGTTTTTGTTAAACGATACAAGAAATACAAGGATCTTTAGCTAATTACAGCTAAATTTTGTATCGTAATTGAACACATTTTTAATTCACTTTAGAAATTAGAAGGATAAAGTATAAAAGTAATGGTAGTAAAATAAAACAGCAACACTCGATAATAAATATAACGTAATAATGTCGTGACGTTGACCTTATCTTCTACAAATACTTTTCCTTGAAAACATCCAACGCCTCATGATACTCGGAAAATGTGTAAATATTTTTTTATATTCCATTGTACGAACATAATAAGTTGGATCAATTTCATGCCTCTAATATTTTCTGATCTTGAAAACAACGTAACGACTCGATATGATTTATATCATTTAACCCAGTCGGATGAAATTGCGTGATTAATACTAATGTAATGAACCTTTTTCTAAAAAGAGGTGAAGATATTCTTACAAGTAATGAAATTAAAATAAATTTGGCTTTTTTTTTTTTTTTTTTTAACGTCAGGAAATGCTTTTACGCATATCCCTGCTGAATTTTACTCCAGCAGGGATTATGTGGGACTCAGACAAAATATCTTCACACCTACCCACTAAAACCTGACGGATGCCTTCGGCTCGCCAAAGGGCGGAGGCAGGTAACAGCTGAGCCCTATCCTTACCCCCGCCAAACGCGAATGCCACAATATCAACGTGACTCCTCCCACGAACAAATCATCAGCATCTTAACTTAGGGCAGACGTGCGAAAGCACGGCGTCGCTGCCCCGGTCGTCGTTTTCTTACCGGCGGAGCATCAGAATTATTTTCACGCTGACGCTCCGCATTCTCTTTCTCAGTCATGACGGCCTCACAAAAAGCCTTGAAGGCATTCCAAGGGCCGTCATTGTCAGCTTCCACCATTCTTTGGATAATTAGTGGAAGCGACAGATTGCCAACAATGCTATCAGCAAGGACCGAGCGAAAGCCGTCCCAAGCCGGACACTCCTCAACAGTGTGCCTCACCGTATCCTCTCTACAGTCACAATGATGACAAGCAGGTGTCGCCTCTCTTCCAACGATTCGATGCAGGTAACTCCCAAAGCATCCATGCCCAGAGAGAACCTGAACGAGCCGATAGGAAAGCGATCCCCACCGTCGGTCCACCCAGTGTTTCAAGAAGGGACAAATAAGATCAACAGTTTGTAAACCAAACCGACATTCACTTAACTCATCCCTCCATTCTAGCAAAATTAGGCGGCGATACTCCTCCTTCCATACCTTGACTACCTCCAGAGGTGGGTCAAAACCACCACTCCTGGCTTCAGCTCTTCTCCAAAAAATTTTACCCAAAGCCAAAGCTTCCAAATGCCAAGGCGGAGTGGCGGCTATGACACATGCCGCGTCACAGGATACGGTACGGTATGCCCTAGCAATTCTTATGGCAACTTTACGCTGTGACCGTCTCAGTAAAGCCTTGTTGTAAAAAGACAACTTATCCGCCCATATCGGACACCCATAAAGCGCCTTTGCACGCACCACACCAGCATAAAGGAGCCTACAGCCCCCGCCTGGCCCACCGATATTTGGCATTATACGACCCAATGCCATTGCAGTTGAATCAAGCTTGTGTTCCAGGGCAGCAAAATGAGCCTTGAAAGTCCATCGGGCGTCAAGAACCAACCCGAGGTACTTCAACGTCGACTTTAATGCCATATGAACACCATCCACTATTATCTCAGCGCCTCTAGGTGGTGACCTCCTAGCGAAACATATGACATCTGATTTTTGTAGAGCGACTCGAAGACCAAGTTGTCTTATACGAGTCACTACTTCTTCCACTCCAGCAGTAACTAACAAACTCGCCTCCTGATAATTACATCCCTTGGCCGTCACAAGTGTATCATCAGCATAACATATTAAACCTACTCCTGGCATCAGTCTACCTCGAAGGACAGCATCAAATCCAATGTTCCACAAAAGGGGCCCAAGAACAGACCCCTGTGGAACTCCACATCGAACCTGATAGCTTCTCCAACCTTCCCGACTTGGATAAATGATCGATCGATCGGAGAGATAAGTTCCTACTAAATGACGTAAGTACACAGGCACACCATGATAAAGGAGACCATCCATAATCGCTCTCCAGGGAATAGTATTGAACGCATTCGCAATATCTAGCGAAACCGCCAACACAACCCCACCCCCAGAGACAGTTTCTTCGCACAAGTCCCTTAACTTAGCTAAAGCGTCAATTGTAGAGCGACCACGCCGAAAACCGAATTGAGTATCAGACAGATTTGGACCAATAATCTGAAGATGCTTCTCGAGGCGCGAGACAATTATTCGCTCAAACAGTTTGCCCACCTCAGGAAGTAAAACAATAGGTCGATAGGCCGAAGGTGAATCTACCGGTTTCCCGAACTTCCTAAGAAGAAGCAATTGTCCGACTTTCCAGCTATTAGGGAATATGCCTTTCCTCAAAAGATCAGAAAGGAGATCTCGAAATCTGTTAAATAAGCCATTTTTAAGAGATTGCGCCCAAACCGTTCCATGCAATCCATCTGGACCAGGAGCGGTTTTTTTGTTTTGAATTTTAAAAACACCAGCCCCTAACTCACCCTCTGACACCTCAGGAATATCCTCTGAATGATCGAAGTCAACATTAATAAAAGGAGTAGAATCACAAGGAAACAGCGATGTAACAACCATCCCTAGAAACGTCGGCTCCATTGTGGATGTTAGCGGCGGCCTCCAGGGACGGAGTTTACTCATGACAATATTGTACGGTCGCCCTCAAGGATCACGATCCAAAGAGTTCAGGAGCTCCTTCCATGCCCTATCCTTTGCTTCAGCTATTTCCAACCGAAGAGCCCTTTTTGCTTCTTGATAAGAAGTATATAAACTTGCCTCTTCGTCCGGATCACGGTAACTGAGATGCCTTCTTCTAAAACGCGTGTAACGGCGACGCGCCTTAACACACTCCCCTCGTAGTCGGGCTAGTTCAGATGACCACCAATAGACGCTTTGCTTGGGTGAGATGGGACCGATCCGGGGCATAGCAACGTTACTGATACGAGTCAGTGAGTCCCTAAACCATTCTACCTCAGAATCAATTGTAAAATTTGAAGGTTTGGGATTCCAAGCTTCTACTAAGGATACCTCGTTAAGCGCATCTTTGTCTAGATTTTTTCGGGACCATCTAGGACCTAACTCAGATGGAGCAGGACCCGGTAAGCTTACAGTGGAATCCAGGATATCAAAACGAATGTACTTGTGGTCCGATAAAGTTTCAACTTCTGACAACACCTTCCATCCATAAACACGACTTGCAAGAGCAGGACTTGAAAAAGTAACGTCCACAATAGAGCCACCATTCATACGTACACAAGTCTGAACATTACCCCGATTCAGTGACACTAAATTTTGAGTTGCAAGCCAATCCAGCAAAGCGTCACCACGTTCATCAGATACTGGAGACCCCCACACTGTAGATTTAGCATTGAAATCTCCAGCGACTATAAGATCGACGGGTCGACACCATGAAACAAGACAGCCCAGTTCGGACAAAAACGTTTCAAATTCAGCAAGCGTTTTATTTGGGGAAAAATAAACACCAATAACTGCAATTCTGCCAATTTTAAAGCAACGCAACCTCTACCCTGCTATAAATTTCGCTACGCCAACCCTTCTTTTTAAATAAAGTGATGAAACAAGTAATCGTTGAGTGATCCAAGATATTGCGCAATTATTTTTAAGGTATTCAAAAGCCTAAAATTATTTCTACTATTACTAATTATTTCTTAATTTAAAACGTCATAGGTTTAAATTGTGGTCTAAAGATAACGTTCATGTTAACATAATTACCTTTTTAGTTCAGACAAAGGTTGGCTTTCGAAAATATTAGTTCACGTTTGAATAAAACCGACCATTTTTCAAAATATAAAACTAAGTTAAAAAATATATAATTCAGCTAAAAGCCCAATAGTTTATAATATTTTAATAGTGAGTCATGGCATTGAAATGTTTATGAGCTTTGAGTCACATGTCCCTGACTTTATTAATAGATTTGTACTCGGTTTTGAAAAATGTCCTCAGATGCGAATAGTTAAAATATTCACCTTGAAGAAAGTATACATACTAAATTCTCGTCTAATGCCGGAAAGTTATTCTGAAATTATATTAGACAATCATACTACTTGATCAGGTTAAAACAACGTGAGAAATAGGGAACTAGAATTATAACGTTATAAAAAAAAAACAGTCCTAATAACGGTTTCGATTAAAATATTGTTTCGCCAGGTTAATTGTTACTCGATTAACATCAGAACAACATACTTACCTAACCTTTATCTCCGACATTTGGTCAAGTTCTAAATTTAAACAGGCGCCTAAATTTAGTTTATTTCTGTGAGAGAAATTGCTGGACGCGTAAATCACATGTCGCATACCTGAGAAGTCACATTCTTTAAAGATTTTATCGAAAGCCTATTTGTGTTTATAAAATATGTTATATCTTTAACTATACTATTTTCATAAAGAATTGCAATATTATTTTAGTACTAGGCATTTAATGTTAAATAATTACGGCTAATAAAAACGGCTATTAAAAGTTGACAATTGATAACTTAAATATTATACTCGGTGTACCGTAAAAATAACACATCTTAATTTTTTTTAAATGATGTTTATCTACTGATGGCTATTGTTAAATCACTACATCATCTGAATTGTCTTCTTGAATTATGTAATTGCAAAATTGCCTACCTAAATGTAATAATATAACATTCTTTAAAAAATGGTCTTTGAAATATTTGTTTCATATCCTTTGGTTTTTTAAAAATAAAGGTCTAAAAAGGCCTCAAGTCTTGCTTGTTATTAAATATATATAAACTAAATAAAACATTCTTCTATTTCATGAAATATGACAAGAAACGTGTACGACAAACTTATTTATAAACATGTCACATCTGTCTGTCCTTATTTTTAGATGAACTGAATATTACGCATTTTACCTACATCCGTGATTTTGTGAAACGTTAATATTAAAACTACTAATTCCTGAAAAAAAGTGTAAAAAAAAAGATTATTTTTAAAAGGTCTCTTTAGGTGCTTGTACGTCATGCTACGAGAGAGAAATGAGGTTCTATGATTACATAATTAAGCTATCTGTGAAAGTGTGTCAAAATGAAAACCCGAAAATGGAAAATGCATTGTTATCGGTGTAATAAAATAAATTTTAATAGTTCTACGTATATATTTAATTATATTATACATTTATTTAAAAATAACTTAATACTTATTAGCAAGATATTAGTACCTATATATAAATTTGTTTTGTTTTAAATAAGGTTATTATTCAGACAAAGTATTTGTGAAACTAAAATAAGTAATACTGCCGTGGGATACTGGGTTGCTGTTACATTTTTTTAGTAGAATTCGTAAGTCATGTCATTATGTTAACTTCAAAAAATCTGAAAGAAATGTTTATTAATATTTCTTATAGGAATAACTACGCCTCGTAGCAGTTGAAGTTGCACGGAAACTACACCAATGCGTAGCCCAACTTAGGAAAGTATACCTCGTTATGTTACGTTATAAAACGTTGAAAATATTACAGTTCTCGGTTCGGCTCTCTATTTGCAATTATTATTATGAAATAAATACAAATAGTTGTTTAGCTTTTTCGAAACAATTTAAATTTGATTTTTGACGAAATTATTTTCACGTAAATCGTAACAACGTATAAAACTTATACGTAACAGATTGTTGATTCATATAAAATTTTATACTGCTATAAATTTCAAGTATAAAAATAAAATCCAAGTGAGTTCAAGAGATAAATCAATAGAAATTAATTAAGACAGACAATGGCTCAGACGTATGCAGCTAAGTGCTCCGTCTTAGTCTTATTAGATCTATTGAGAAACGGTATCGAATTAAATCTATAATTTGATTAATTGAAAATTGTTATTGACGTTTGGAAGAATACCATTGTATTAATATTTGAAAAATAAAAGGTGTGTGTACTTATGTACACGCGTCAGAAGTTATACTTCTTTGGCGTAATAATTTTCTTCGAGCACTTTAGAGGGACGTTTCCCTCTTCTAATTGCATTTTTCTTGTCCATATTAATGGTCACTTCCAATCGAAAAGATATAATATGTACTAATAATGATATTTTACAATAAACACTATGTTTTTTATCACATTTGAACGGGTTTTCTGGTATAGAAATCATTATTTTGGTTTAACTACGCCACGACAGACAATGCAACTTGTCGATAAAACAGAGCGAGCGCCAACAAGCGGCCTAGACTGTTTTACCGACGTTTGAACAGATATTCAGGGTGTCGATTTTTTGTCACGTTGTGCGGGTGTCGGTTTTTTGTGACGGTGAGCGCGCATCGTAAAAATTTACTCTCATCATTTTTCCCTAACACGCCAAAAGAAGTATAACTTCAAAAATGAATTGCGTGGAATACGATATTAATAATTGCGATGTTATCAGCCTGAACCTTATATTTTCTATGGTAGTATCAGCTGATTGGTTAGTCGTAGGTTTATAACGTTGTAGTCGAATCACGGCATTATTGCAGTTATTCTTTCAATACGAGCAAGTAGCTCGTACGCTTAATTACATGGCGAGGAAAATGGGATTAATAAATTTTAGATCCGAAAACTGAAAATGACTCTATAGATAAAATGCTTAGAAATATCTCTGTTACACTACCCATTGGAAGGTTACGGGAGTGTATTAAAAAAAATTCTCTATTTAAGCGAAATGAGTATAATATTATATATAAAACGATGTCTAGTGTTTCAGTGCATCCGTAGTCCGACCACTAGACTGATTAATACCATAAAAGTACGGCTTTACATTTTTTCCAGTTAACGGATAGAATACTTTAAAATTAAAGTACTGTCGGAGCAGTGTTGCGAAGGTCTGTGAGCAGAATCTGTGGCCTAGACATTATATATGTTATAACTGTTTTTTATTGTATTGTAACATTGCTTGTGTTCAAAATCCTAAGTTGTATAGAAAAACATTAGATTGCGTTATTTTAGTAATGTTATGAAGTAATAAATTAAAAAATCATTTGACTAAGAGTTTACGTATCTCAGCTATTTTCGTCAGTGACTGTAAGATTGTTTTAAAACTTTGTCGCGACACTGGAATGAAAAATTGCCGTATGTAAAATATAAGTCAGTTATAGTATAGTTTGGTCCATTAAATATTTAAATAAGGAAATATTTACTGTTATGTATGTAACACATTAGAGTATTTGCATACAAAATTTCATTGAGTCTTGATATTGCTGAAGGGTTGCGCTTGTCTTGAAAAGCCTTAACAGATGCCTCCACGCTGCTTTATCCTCAAGCTTGTTTCCACGACCCCGACTTCTCCTACCATCACTTGTCCCGACCATTCCTAGTTTGTCAACTATCCAGTTTTCTCCTTGCAATATGGTCAAAGTAGTCAAGCACCCGTTTGTGAATGATAGTTGTCAGTCATGTTCTGTTTGCAATCGACTGGCTCAGTCTTTTTTCGGTACGATTTTGACAATCCTGCTATTGATAGTATTCGACACATAACATGGCATGGCAAGATAGAATTTTGCCATATTCTTGTCAGTTTGCTTTTTGTTTGTTAGACTTTTTGTCATATTCCATATAATTATATACTAAATAACTGAAAAAAGATTGAAAAATATATAATTTATTTGTGAGTAATAAATATGTATCCTATCCCTTGGTTAAATACGTATATGCTTTATATATTTTTCTAAAAATTTTGGTGAATTACGACTTATATATATTTTAATAAACCCCTGTTTGCAAGACTAACGGGGCTTACTATTGGCTCACGTAATGAGCTATAAAGTGACAAGCGGCCCATAAAACAGCAGTTAATAACGCATTATGTAGCCATCATTAAGGCTCAAATATCTTGTAAACGTAGAATGTATTGATTGGACTACGACGGAAATTATACATAAAAATTATGTCTATTAATTATTATGTGCAACAATCTTCGAATCATGAGCATGGAGTAATGAAATAATTTTTAATGTCCAATCTATCATAAAAAAATGGACGTACCATGGAAAAACAATTCGGCAACTGATTGATCCGTTGAGACATAGAATTCGCTGAAAGGCGTGGCTTTATCGAATGATCATGTGGCGGGATGCGGACAATGCTATGCTGTTACTGTGATCGACCTCGGACGATCGCTGGTGGTGCCGTAGGGTTTTAGTGGGTATAGAATGAATCCCAAGGGTTCTGGTGACCCAGGTACGAATTATAATATAGACCCCTACCTACTAACGCAAATTACAGCAATCAATCAAGTCTTTTATTACTTTATTAGCACAAACCAGCAGTAGAATAAGGTTAAAGCACACTAAAACATAAAAAAATAATATTGAAAATACGTGTTGTAAACAGTTGAACGGAAAGAATTTAATTTAAAAATAAAATGTAATGGAATTTAGTATTTAATTTGTTATGGAAGAGCTGGCAACCCTGACATAGGTTTTTTACTCAAAAGGGTTTTCAAATCTTACACATTATAATGCATTGTTTATACAGAATTAACACATTTTTTTAAAAATGTTATGGCAAAACTTTTATCAAATAGGAAGTCAGCCTTCCCCATACCACGCGAACAAATATAAAACTTTAATTCACAAATAAATTTAAAAAAGTTACCTCATACATTTTAGGTTATATTGATTTCATCAAGTCTAAAATTTAAATGTGATGTACATATAGGCGGCTTCAGGAGTATGCAGCCATTTCCCTACTATTAATCTTATGGTACAACATATTTGCAATAATATAGTCTTATTAACATAAATCAAAAGCAAAACCTCCTTAATCCATTTAAAAAATATTTCAGTAAAGTTAAAATTGCTATTTCCACGTTGCGTCCTCTTAGCTTCAGTACTGTGACTCGAAATACAACTAGTTATTAAAACTTTCTGCTTAACAAACCGCGTTTTAAACACCTCGAAATTGCAAAAAGAATTATAAAATTGATCATACTTCCAGGACGAAACAGCTTTATTACTAACTGTGCGATGCGATTATCCCTGCCTTCGTTCTTTCGTAGTGTGATGTCATATAACCTACATCATTCAACAATGAACGGACTGCACCACAAAAAGAATTCCATTAATTCGAAACAGTATTTCGTGAGAATAACGCGCATTTAATTAAACGACAACAATTCGCAACTCACTCGCGGACCCCCAGGCATTGAGAGTGTCCATGGGCGGCGGTGGCCGTCTACCAGTTTACCCCATGTTCCATAAAAAAACAACTCTCCATTTTATAAGTAATTTTACGGTATATAATTAACGTTCGGAAACATAAAAACGGCAACGGAGAAACCAAAAGGGGCTGAATTCTATTATTATCAATAAGTTTATCGTGTTTCGTTATATGTAGGTAATTGGATAATGTATTATGTGTATAGTGTGAAGAGAAAAATGAAAATGATTGTTGCGATGAAAACATAACAGAGGAACAGCACCCGGGAAATGTGCTGTCTATAGAAAATTGTATCGAATATGCTTGCGTTGGGAACTTATAAGATTGAACATAAATGTGTGTATTGGATGATGGTTTCGACATTTATATATCACTATTAAGACACCTTCACTATACTTCACCACAACAAACTACACCAAAATATATGCCGCAAATACATTTACAAAATACTTCGACACACATTTTTCGTCCCATCCAGCTAATAATAAAAAATATTCAGCCTTTCATATGAATTAATTCGGAAACAAATATGAGGTCTGAATAAATATTTTCTAAATAAACACGATATTTCTGTTAAATAAAATAAACCATGTTACATTGACTTGGGTAATGCGTCGCATTTTTAGGTTAACACCCGTTCTGTGTTTACTATTTGTTTCTATAAAATCACAGTACCGGTCAAATCTTGAAGATGACATCTTTTAAGATGTATTATAGATACTTGAACAAATAAATATTTATGTCGTGATTTTCCCACGAAGGTGTGAAATGAGATTGCCTGTTAGGGCCGCATGGTGCATTATTGTTTTTCCATACATATTATAGTTTTACTGTCTCAAATAAAAAGCCATCTGTATTAAAATTATATTGTTCCGACTTAAACATAACTATTTTACAATTTTCAGTAGAACGGAGCTTAAAGTTGGAAAATTAGTCAGGAGCAAAACACGAAACAACAGAGACTCTGGCAAATGATATATGATATGCCCAGACATAGATAACAGAGCAATGGTATTGTTCTAACCACTATGAATATAATGTACGTAAATATGACGCCAAGTATCTCTTTGATGGAGTAGCTTTTTTGGGCTCTACGTCCGGAACAAATGTCATATTCTTTATAAGCTGAAACAAGTCATTTAACAAAATCAATCAATCATTACATGGGGTAAACCCATCATCATTGCTTGTGACCCTCCCTTCAAATCTAAAGTTATTGGAATGTTCAAGCACACGCACGTCCAACAATACATAATATTAATAATTGAAGGCGACTTTGATACTTAAATTTAACATGTTCAAGCAATAGTTATATTTTCAAACCTCAGTTTAATTAAAACTTTTTTACTCAAACTAATAAGATTAGGAGCAAATTGAGTCCTAATTCCCTGACAACTTTTAAAGAACCTTTGTAAGTCCCTCTCAAAGCCTCTTAAAATTCAAATCAAATAATTTCACTTACTTGGCATTTTGGTCAAATTGTTATAATCTTAAAACTGGATCAAGAAATCTGGGTGAACTTTATCATGTTCCACAGTCTAGTTATCGTTTGTTTAAATAAAAAAAATATAATTTTGTATTTATTTTGTCATGATGTTTGTGTTTTTGAGGGTCTGACAGATGGAATCATAAAGAAGGTAAGTAAAACATGATAAGACATAAACAACCAGTAGCATTTGAAACAGAAATGAGGTTGATACCTATCAATATAAAAAAGACACAGACCGATTAAATTGGCTCATAATTGTAGTTTTTTTCCGATATCATGTATAGAAAAATATGTAGTAAAACACTCGATGTCGGTGAGATCAAAATTTAACATCATATTCTCAACAGCATGTTGTAAAAATAAACATTAAATAAAAACGACTTCAAAACAGATTCATATTGAGAATTTTCCCTTTTTTACGGAAATATTTAACAGAACAAAAATTTTTACAGAATAACAAATTTATGTTTAGAAATTCACTTAAACAGATTTACATAACTAAGTTCAACATAAACAAAACTTGTACTGTTTGGTTTTAAGATTAAACTCCTTATTCATATAAAATAAATCAGTCTTATTGCAATCTTTCAACTAAAATACTCTCTTGTATCTTTTTGTTAAATAATGTTTACGCTGTATATGAAAGAGACGGGTGAGTACTAATTCAAATGGTACAATAAGACTTTTTTGTGTTAAGTCAAGTCGAGTTGTCCTGTTAGTCCATTGAAATGTTACATTTGCTGAACATTTGTTTGAGTACGCAATTTTGTTATGGAATATGTAGGGGGGGCAATACAAGCTTAAACCCAAGTTTGTGGGGTTGGCGCCCTTGTCCTCCAGCCGCCATCTTGAAAAAAGGGGTGAAAACACGTTTTTGGGTATAGGTATCTACTATACTATCCATCGTACAAAAAATTTGTGAAAGAATATTTTGTAGCAAATCGCTTTGCTTACAATTATGTCAATTTGACTTTTTTATCATAAAGCCAAAATTCAAAAGTAATGAGTAAAAAAGTGAAAAAAATAATTTATCAAAAAATAATTTCAAAACAATTTTGTAGAGGATCTCTTTCTGAAGATTTTTCTCTATATATTTTTTTAATTGCGTTAATTGGAAACGCTGCCGGGGGACAAGGGCGCCAACCCCACAAACTTGGGTTTAAGCTTGTATTGACCCCTCTTACATATTCCATAAATAAAATTGCGTCATCTAACAAATGTTCAGTTTGGCCCTCAAATTGTAACATTTCAATGGACTATGTGTGGAATTCGCTCGCTTGACGACCTAAAATCTGTCTTGTCCTCCGTAAACGGGAATCTCCCACCACTTCCTGTCATGTTACATTTTTCCCTAGTTACTGGTCTTCAAACTCAACTTGGCAAGTCCATAATCGGCTCCCAGGGCCTGACATACGAGGGAGGTCCAAGTTCGTGGAATGAAAGGGTTTTAGTAAAAAATGAAACAGTAAATTTATTTTTCCTTTTCAATATAATCTTTACCCTTAAGCTGAATACATTTATTAGATCTATGAATAAATTTTTCCAAACCATCGTAAAAATATGTTTTATCTTTTCCCTCAAAATGAGCCAAATTGCCTCCTTTACCTCATTGTCGTCGGAAAATTTCCTTCCCCTTAAGTCTTTTTTTAAATTGGGGAACAAATAAAAATCACTTGGGGCCAGATCTGACTAAGGGTGGGTGGACTAGTGATTCGAAGCCATGGTGTGTAGAGCAGCCATTGCAACTTTGCTCTTGTGAACCGGCGCGTTGTCTTGAAGAGAACACACCCTTGGTCAATTTCCCCGACGTTTTCTTTGATGGATCCTTTAATTTTTCTAGTATTGTTGGAGTATTGGAGGTTGCCCTTTTCTTTATAATCAATCAGTATTATCCCCTCACATCCCAAAAACAGTAGCCATCAACTTCCACCGACTCCGACACTTTGAATTTTTTGGGGTGGTGTCCCCTTTTATGCATTGATGGATCTTGTTTGGACTCAGGCTCGAAGTGATGAACCCATGTTTCATCGCCGGTAACAATTCGCTCCAAAATCGATAGGGTGTGCTACACAACTCAAAATTTTTGAGCTTCGACGCGCTGTGTTTTTGAAGCGGCGTAAGCATTCTTGGTACCCATCTTGACTGACTTTTGTCATACCCAGGTGGTATGTAGGATTCGCAAAATTGTGGTATCTGATATCCAACTAATGCAGATAACTGTTTTTTCTTCAAACGGGTGTCCTCCAGTACAATTTTTCCACTTTTTCTACGACTGATGTGGTGGCTCAACTGGCCTTCCCGAGCAGGGGTGTCTTCAATCGACTCCCGACCATGTTTAAAAAGACCATGCCATTTGTAAATCATTGATTTACTAGGGACTGTTCCCCGTAAACAGTTTCCATTTCATTCAAAATGGTCTGAGCGTTCTTTCCTTGCTTGGTAAGGAATTAATGACAGAGGTTCAATTTCCCATAGTTTCAGTTTTCTTCCGGATTGACGTGTTTAGCAGGCGAGTGTTCGTAAACGAATGACGAATAGGGCTGAAACTCCATTTATATACTAATTATGAGTCCCCAATTAGTATGACACTAAGCGAGCGCCCCTATCCCCACTCCATCCCCTCCATCAGAACTTTTGGACCTCCCCTCGTATGTATAGTCTAGGGTTGTCTAAATCATAAAAATTAGCACCAATAATGCAAATGTTACTTACTTAATGTACGACCACCATTGCTTACATTTAGATTTATACTTATTCTCCGTTGTTTTGCACTTACAATTACATAAATTTGTTGGAAAATTGTTTACGGGACTCATAATTGAAAATATAATTCAAACTTACCCTTTGACGTTAATTTAAGGAAAGCTCTGTTTTATCGTTGCGAAAATTAATCATTGCTATATTTTATTTTGAGCTTGTCAGACGCAAACAGTTTTAATATAAATTCCATGCAGGTAATTGAGTGACACTAATAATATTAATTATATGGCTTGGTTTTCAAACAAAACAATTATTGCTTCATCGGCAAATAAGGTTGTCTGTCTTATCTATTTACTGTTAAGAGACGGAGGCGTCAAATTAATCATAGATATTATTTGTTACATGATGTTACATTTATTTGGTTAAAACTGTACAGTATTATAACAAACTCAGCAAACACAAAAGGAAAACAGTTGCTATTACCAAATATTTTCATAATAGTGCATAGGGTAGCAAACGTACCTTTGATTAGATCTGAAAGTAAAGTGATGTTCTTCTAACTAACTAATTTTAGATAAAATACTTAATTAAAGAGAATAACGAGCCGTTCATTATTCGGATAACCTAAATATAATCTCGAAATGACGTCGACGGTTCTTAGAAAAAATATCGTATTTTTCACTCTAATTTTACTCTCAATAAATTAATTATAATTTATTTATGCGTCTGTTAACACGAGCGTATGTGGAATTGATAGCATACTCAGCTTTGGAAGGCTTTTAAGGGATAAAATATGGGCAAAATGCGAACCGTGTAAAGCTGACATAGTGAAAAGTTACAGCCTTTAAAGTAATTCATCATTCAGACATGCTTTGCTGGGAATATTTGCAAGATCGGTTTAAATTATTTTCCTTTTAGAATATTATTTCCAGTTTACTAAATGACAAAATTGTTAGGGCTGGGAGGATTAAAATAATTATGTAAATATTGTGCTTTTAGTAAGTATAACATCAGAATTAAAGACGTTCAACATAATTGCAAAATATGATTTTATTTTTAATAAACAAGCACTATCTAGGAACTTCACCAGGATTATTATATATTAATTTAGCTTTAAGGAATACAATATGTATTTATTATCTGTCGAAGATATCAAAGTTATATAAATGTATTATTTATGTAAAGTTTTGTAACCCTTATTCCCAGGGCAATTCTGCGTTTGATTTATTTGTTCTCGTGTAACAACTCAAGACTATTGTTGTTTTTCAAGGAATCGAATGCCCTACCAGATGGTTACATACAATATACCAAGATTACTAATTAACCCTAGGAATATCAAGCTAAATAACTTTTACTTCATCAGACCATTTTTGCTGTATTTAGAAAAAGCTTTTAAACAGGCTACAACACAACTTGCTACGACGTAGCTC
Organism: Pieris macdunnoughi; assembly: GCA_905332375.1. Classification (NCBI taxonomy): domain Eukaryota; kingdom Metazoa; phylum Arthropoda; class Insecta; order Lepidoptera; family Pieridae; genus Pieris; species Pieris macdunnoughi. The sequence continues at coordinate 1,009,191 of CAJOBZ010000046.1, forward strand.
CTGCTACGGAAGGATTCTGTGTTGATAACTTTTAATTTGCGTCGAGTTTTAAAACTATTTACAAATCTATAAATTATTTCTTTAGTAAAGGAAAAGATTATATTATCAATGTTTTAATTTGTTACAATCAGCTTCACAATTAGTGTACGTGGTACTACAGCAGGCCCCATTACAGCATTTATTCAAATTACGGGATATATTTTAGATCCAGTTTCGTCCAGTATACTTCTATAAATAGTTATTTACGGACGCTCATAAACGTGGAAACGTTTATTTATTTAAGAATAGTTTGTATAGACTTAGTCTAGCGTCGAATATGTCGTGGATGACTATTATTGCTTGGATTATTTTTAAGTTCTATTTGCTTAACAAGAAACTATAAGAACATTTAACAATAATAAAGCTGAAAGTAAGGATAATAATATTTATTTCACAAAAGATTACACAAACATTATAGTTAGATCTTAAATATGCTCATCACCTGGTGTTTGAGTTTTGTCTAGGATTTTTACCTTTACTACCATTTGATCGTTAATTTATAGTACGTATTGGTTAACATAGTTACGCCATAATCTATCTGCAAATAAACTTGAACGATTAAGAAAATTACGCTTCAATGATTTTTTATTCAAGTTATGTATTATAAAATATAGATTTTTAAATGCGTAGCCAGGATATCGTAAATGGAGAAGTCATGTTCGTTCAATCTCGCTTAGAGTTATCTAAATCATTCTCGAAGCTTTTAGCTCACTTTTTACGCGTTATTAATGGATCAAACATGTGTGTGAAGATTGGATCTTTTAACATGCGACCTATTTATAATGAAATATTTTCACGTTCATACATATATTTACCACGACGCTTTAGACAAAGAAACTTTAAATTTTACTTGGTTCTACTGAAATTGAAACTCTATTCGAAATTGACATCTTTATTGAATATTTTCTAGCTAATTCCCCGACTGTGTTGTCGTGATAAATAACTTAAGTATAAGTACAACTTAAGTAAATGGCATTGGTAACTGGGGTGATTAAGCACTCATATCTATTCTACCTACATCTTTTAACAACTTTTTGTATAACTTCCTAGCAAATTCCAGAATGATGCCTCTTACCCTATTGTTGAACATTATTTCTTTTTAGTTCGTCTCTGTTACTTGTATTCTCATAGCTTGGTCAGTGTTATTATACCTGTCGTATCCATACATTGGACAGTCGTCATGTCATCAGGACATGTAACACAGTCTCTTCAGATGTATTGCTTTAAGGACAGGCAGCACTTTGTCTAAACGACATCTGAAATCTTGTAGATTTAGATAATAATACGAGTATTATGACCACATAACTTTATGATATTTAGCTGAACACCAGTTTTGGATCTTGGTTTGACATTTCTGCGCTGGATTCATTCACCATTATTTTTAGCACGCTAGTAGAATACTAGCCGTTTGCGAATGTTGAAGTCGATGTATGGCTTCAAGTCATACTCATTTGCTTTTGTACATTAGAGAAGCTTACTTTGTAAGAAAGACTCCATTGGTACAAAATTGGGAAAGAGACTGTCATACTTAACCACAAAGCGTTAACCGTTTTACCTAAAATGTAATTGAGACTATAGTAGTTTCAGTTTCATAATTAAGGTGTAATTATTATTATTATTGATTTCTTAATTTGTAATGTAATTTATGTTTACAGGTCCGTCAGAGGAAAAGTATAATAAAAATATAACATTAGTAAGAAAGGATTTGGCTGTCAGTATACAGAAAACAATAGTGGAAAATCAAACATTATTACAGGTATTTTAGTTAAGATTTTTTAACGCCGTTAAGTATTTTTAAAATGCCTACGACTCTCGACCGGTGGCAGGTTTGGTTACGGCTATACACCAATTGAGAAAATCGACATGGTGAAGTAAATGAAATGTCTTGAATGTGTGTCAGGCACCGATGGCCGATCATGTCTTTAAAAAATGGTTTGTATGTGTCCAATTCCTCAATTACAGGCCTTCTTGTATTAACACAAAAATTTATGCCCAGTCATAATCATTATTTTTAATCGACTAACGGCTTGATTAATCACACCGTCTCTTCATTCTTATGTCACAATTGGTCAAAATATATAGTGTAATGCCTTAGCATTATACTATATATTTTGTAGAGTACGTAATGGCTCGAGGAGATAATTAAGATTATCTCCTCGAGCCATTACCTTAATGACACAACCATCAGAGGTACATAGGGTAAAAATGTCAAAGTACAATAAAAACTGAAAAAAATCAGATGAAGATGTTGTGTACCGGAAACAAATAATACAATAAAAACTGAAAAAAATCAGATGAAGATGTTGTGTACCGGAAACAAATTTTAAGTTACTTATTAATGATTTTCCTCAGCGTTCGAGGTGTTTTTTTATATTTTTAATATTATGTGTAAATAAGAAATAAATTTTATAATATCTTCCGTGTAAAAATATGAAAAAATTAAAAGTTTGTAATTGTTTTTAATTGATCTAATTTTAAAATGTTTATCGTATTTCAGGACAGCAATGACCTACTATCGATTGTTGAGCAGAACTTAGCGGTTTATGAAGAAAACTTTAAAGAGTACCTCAAGCATGTAAATGGTAACAACAAGGCCTGGACATTTTGGAACTCTATGTTCTACGCTGGAACAATTTATACTACTATAGGTAATTAAAATTAATAAATCTGTCTCTTGTCATCACAGAGTAAACACACACTGAATAAAAAAACGAAAGAGTACTTAATTTATAGGAGTGAAATTATACAGATTTAGTTTTAATGTATAAGGGATTTAATATAAGTGAGTCTTAATGATAATTAAGGCGAGTTATTTAGTAGTTGCAAAGTTAAGGTAAGGTTACAAAGGATAAATAAGGATACAATACAGCTTTTTAGTTTCTAAAACGTTATTGAATTGGCCAATTGGCTATAATTACTATAAGTCTTTAATTTAACGCGAATAGACTGCAACGATAAACTGTTGTTAGAATATGAAAGTGCGATTTCACTAAAATAAAAATAAAATAAAAAAAATAAAATATGTTTATTATGGAACATAAGATACATGTATCACTTATTCCACGTCATTAAATTTGAACTTTTAGGCATCCCTACTCATCGGCAAAGAAGACAGAGGGTGTAGGCCGAGAGAAAAAGCCGGCGTAAAAAACTCTCGGTACTCTTTTAAAACAGCAAATCATCAAACAACACTTATTTAAAACAAATATCGCAAATTAATTAGAAGTAGCCTGTCTAGCACTAGTCCCAGGCCCTTTTATCAACTAGATAATCGTTGACTTTATAGTAAGCCTTTTTACACAGCTTTTCTTTAATACATTTCTTAAATTTATTGAAAGGCAGAATTAAAAGAGCCTCTGGGATTTTATTAAAGAAGAGTATCCCTTTCCCCAAAAAGTACGGGGAAATTGCAGCCTGCGTTTGTTCCGTGTATTAACATTGTGCGTATGTTCTATTCTAGTAAACTTATCACTATTTTTGTATACATACATAATATTTTCATAAATATATTGCGAGGGAAAGGTAAGTATATTAATTTCCTTGAATTTATCTCTAAGAGATTCCCTACATTTTAAATTATAGATTGCACGAATAGCCCTCTTCTGCAGGATGAAAATAGTTTCGACATCAGCAGCATGACCCCATAATAATAAGCCATAAGGCAAGCTATGAAAGTAACTAAAATAAACAAGTCTAGCTGGATCGACATCAGTTAGTGAGCGAATTTTTTTAACCGCGTAGGCTGCAGAACTAACACTCGCATGTTTATTTTGACGAATCAACATGACGTATAATATCCTGTGAAGCGATACATTTTTGGTTTAACAACATCGAATTACTAAAATAATGTTGTGTGACATTTTCCACCGATTCAAACTCCATGCCGAATATCTGACATTAAATAATTCAATTTCATAATTTGTTTCATCCCATTACTCAGTTACTTTGACTTTTTATTTTCTAAATTAAATCCGGACACACCACAATCATATTCCTTTTACCAGAGTTTTATGAAACAGAAACGATTTTATTGCAAAGTGGAAATTTATACCTTATCACAAGGAAATACGGATAAAATTAGATTTTCAATGAAAATACCTTCAATTCTCTGCGGTCGACAACCGTTTTTTGCTACTGAACCTTTGTTATAGAGAAGTAATTAAAAATAAACAAAAACATCTCTTTGTTCGTGACTTTGTCACACATTTATGGGTTAGAAATGTCTCTTTACGTAACGAGCACCCTCAAGATTTAGAATCTTATAAAACACGTCAAGAATTTTAAAATTTTCCTAATTTTTTGCTTTTAGTTTGCATTACCTAACATAGACTAAGACTGCGAAATTGGACTTAGACTTTTGGTTTAGAAGTTTATGTCCAAGGACACCATATAATAATTTGTAATATTTAATAATTGACAAAAATAAAGGCTTTTTACATTGTACCTTAACTTTTCTGATATATAGAAGTATTTGTAGCAAACTTTTATTTTCCCTACAAATTAATCGATTTTTCAGAACGAAAAGCTTGTAGAATTTTTTCACTCATTTTACGGAAAATATCCGAATTTAAAATTCAGTTCGCGATTTAAGTCACATAAATCCTACAACTTAAAGTTATATCAATGTAGTCAGCCCCATTCTGCGAATCTCTTCCCTAATACATACATTATACCAGCTGATCCTATGCTTTTACATTATTTGAAAAACACTTTATACGACTTTCTATTATGATACCGACTGATTATGATATAAATTCAATTTGGAATGTGTAATATGTATGTATATTGTCTTAGCCTAGTGAACACCTTCCACAGCGTTCGCATCTCTACCATACACTCTTTCTATGTGCTAATCGATATATAGTGAAATTGATCTCTATCTTTTGGTATTATCCAAGTATTTAGTCTCATTGGGTCGTTCTCAGATCATATGTTCATGATAGTGAGAGAGTGCTGTGCACAGAATTGATGCCAGAACTCTTCTCGGTCATTCCTATCACCCAATTCAAACTTACCAACTACTTCTCTTAGATATTATGTAATAGTAATAGTGCAGTGATTTCCCCTTGCCTTCTGCACCGCAGTGAAGTTTTTATCAACGTTTTGATCAACAACACCAATAAAGACCGAAAGAAAAGAAGACCTAGTCAAGACAAAGTACGAATGAATGCTAAAAGGTAGCGGAAGCGGACATGGTCACGCTCTGCGATATTATTGACACGATGTGGAACAAACGATGTACCAACGTTTGATATCCGGTTAAAAGTATTGTAAACCGGACCTCCCGTCTGTTAGTCTACTTAACTCTCCAAAGGATTGGATACCACAATCTGGATTATAGATTGCTCGCCACGTGCAGGAGGGAGTGGGTTGGTGAGCAGAGGCCAAGTGGCGGCACTCGTTATGTCGCCATTTATTACGCATCATCAACCCTGGGACCCCAACCACTACGTTATAATTATGTTAAAATTTTGTTTGGTTTGATTAGGAATCAGAATACCTAAACAATATGAATATCCATTTATGAAACGAGCTTTATATTGAAGCAATATAAAACGCCTTAATATTTATGAGAGCAATTCCGCATCTTCACGTATTGTATTTCACAGGCGTATGAAAACATTTCACAACAAAATTGCGACCATTTTCCGATTGCAACTGCATCGTGTTTTAAGTTACAGAGAAAAGTTTTGCTTTATTCTTTTATCCTATACTGTCTTTGCAATCCACCGAGGTTTGATGAAATAAGACAACACTGTTCATGAACGATTTGTAAAAATGGAGGCGTATTTGCTGCAATAAAGCTTTTACCAGAGAACACTCAGAGTTTATACGTTTTTACGATAGTCTAAAGTCTTAGTAGTTATAACATTTTCATTTAAATATAGGTACTTTCTAATATGTATATGCCATTTCTATTACTTGTTATTATTATATGACAGGTATCGTCTTATAAATATCCGTATTAAATTCAAATTCTTTATTATTTAGTAGCTTTAAAATAAATACATTCATGTTATCTAAACATTTACCTTAAATATGTAATGGATTTTTAGGTTTTGAGTTTTTAATAGTACAAAAGTGTCTCAAACGCTGTAGCTAGTCAATTCACGCACACAAGTAACGTCACGCTGTTTTAAATTTGGAACTTTGCCCGGAAAGCTTGGCGCACTTTAACACAGTGCTCCCGCGCACAAAACGTTGTCGATTTAGAAATATTTTTATCAACACGTATTATTAAAAAAATACAGCATTTGCCTTAAATTTCATTAATTATTTCTTGTTAAGAATAACTTAACGGACTTCTCTGCAAAGTTCGGTTTGAAGTTTTCTAGTGACGGCTGAATATAAATAGATTCTTTTATTAGAACGTTCCGACCCCGATTGTGATAAAACAGTTTCTGAATATGAATCCAAAATGGTAAGTCTATTTCATTATAGCAAACATTTTGTGTGCACCTACCTGTCATCGGCCTAAAGTTGGCACGATTAATTCAATCTATTGCCAATTTTGGTAACACTTCTAGCCTATTGATGTTAGTACGATTGAAAATCGATACAGTCTAAATGAGCATTGTGTTTAATTCCAGGACCCGTTGGGTATAACTAGTCATGAGTGAGGAGTGCGAGGTTCCCATTCATGTCTCCTTAAAAGTTCCTGTTATCAAAAGCGAATCAGCAACTCAAACTCCTACTGTCATTATTGCTAAATCATCTGAAAAACAAGAGATTTGCAAGATGGAGGATCCATCCAAACCAATGTCATTAAGGAAACGAAGAAATATTTCTAAAAACAGAGCCCAAAATACCAGACACCGCGAGAAAACGCCTGATCCAGGAAGAACGCTTGGTCCTCACGAGGATACTCCTACTTCCGACGATGAAGAACCTAGGCCACAGCGGACTTCTCGAGAAATTGAAGCTGATAACACTTATGAAGAAATGAAACGATTAGTACAGGAAAAAGCAAACGAGAAAGATCCTATTTATGACTTAAACACGGATGAAATTATGGAAACCAGAGCTATGGAGGAAAATGCAAGGAGACGAAGAAGTATTTCTCCATTTGCGGTCCCCGAAAAAGAAGAAGGAACTGCTTTAGAACGTAAAGGGAGTTTTATTGATCCGACAAATAAATTACTTAGCACGAAATATATTGTGAGCCCAAAAGACGATGACCTAAGGCGTCGTAATTCATTAACAGGTGCTGCAGATGATATACTATTAAATTCTAGAACCTCTTTGTCTCCACCAGGTACTGCGAGTGCGTCACCAAAAGAGAAAGATTTTCCATATCCTTTGCCTGCAACACCTAAAAAGCTTGAAGAAATGGTGTATCCAGATGAAAAACGTGATAAAAAAGTAATAAGTAAACCTAAACCACCACGAGCAGAGTTAAAACAAGAAGGAGAAAAAGAGGAGCAATCGATAAAAAAATCTTCAGTTATTATTCCTGATACTCCAATTCCTACAACAGGCGAACTTGTTACTCGAGTTATTCAAGTGGAAAGAACCCCAAGTAAAAAACTCACTCAAGATCAAAAACCAATTGTAGAAGTACGTGAAAGAGTTGTGAGAACTCCAAGTAAAAAGTTAACAGGTGACGCTAAACCTACCGTAATTCAAAAAAGCAAGCCCCAGGAATCTCAAACTAAAGTGCCACCTGTGAAACCAGCAAGAAGTAAATCAGCATCACGTTTGGCGGTCAGTTTTTTCATTAAATTATTTTTACTTCTCATCCTCATAGTGATTGCAGTAACACTTTATGTTTTCTAATGAAATAAAATGACACTATTTAATAAACATATGACGACTGTAAAAATAGGTGGAAAATAACAATAATTAATTAATCCATAATGACGTTTACAGAATAGAACCAGTGAGAGTGAGATGAGTGAGGATCAGATGTATCAACAAAATGTGTATCCAAATGAAACGAGACGTAAAGTAGTTCCAACGCCAAGACGGTTTTTGAAAAATAAACCTCCTAAAGAAAATCGGTCACATTCTGTAAATAGAATTGAAGATATTAAAGTAATTGACAAAACTGGTACAGGAATGAGTCAGACTAGTTTAGAAATAATAGAGTTAATGCAAAAAGCAAGAGCCAGAAGTCTATCAATTCCTAAAGAGGACGAAAGAGTACCAGCAGATTATAAAACATATAGTAGAACCTTACAAACACCAAACAAAACTCCAGTCAATTTAAGAAGATCAAGAGGAATATCGTGTCCAAAAACTATTCAAATTATAAGTGACCGAGAGATTTTGTCAGGTCTCACAAAAGTAGCCACTGAAAATATTGAAGTTCGTCGTAAACATAGCAGGCAAAGTTCGGGATATGTAGATGCTAGTCAGTCTGAATATACATCAAGCTGTTATTCCACATCACCCAGTGAAAATGAATATGAGTTTGATCTTTTAGACAGAACGGCAGAGTTGACAAGAAAGCTTAATCAACTTAGCCAAATAAATACTAAGGAAACAATTAATCTAGTACCAGCAGACGTAGATCAAAATGATAACGAACCAAAGTCTGTTTTAAGAAAACGTTCTATTATATCAACTCAAAAAGAAATAAAATTAGACACCAATGTGGAAAAGACAAAGGACCAGTTAAAGGCTAAAGAAAAAATTCAGAGCATGAAGCCAAAACTAACAAGATTTAAATTTATAAATAATTGGCGACAGTTTAAATTAGAGTACAATAATGATTGGGAGAGATTGATATTACTAAGAAATAAGTGTATTTGTGATTTATTGATATTGATTATAATATGTGGTTTGGGTGGAATGATGTTTAAGTCACTCGAAGGGTCATTTGAAAATGCCTTCAAATGTAACGCTAGGAATGTTAAACGTGATTTTATTGAACATTTATGGCGTGGAAGTCATTATCTTAGAGAAGAAGACTGGAAGTCCATGGCAAGAAAGAAATTGTATGAGTTCGAGGATCAACTGCACACTGCCCATGAAGCGGGTGTCACGTCATATAGCGGTCAGCGGTCTTGGAATTTTATGAATTCATTCGTCTATTGCTTGACTTTGATAACAACTATTGGTAAGAAAATGCATAAATATAATATCATAGTTACATAAAAATTACTAACATAATAAAATTATTATAAACAATACTGCAATTTTTTTGTTTGGTTCATTCTGCCATTTCCTTATTTACCTAAAATGCTGTTTTAATTTTTTTTATACGTCTTAATATTTTTTTTTGTTTTTAGGTTATGGTCACATAGCTCCTAAGACGACGTATGGCCGTGTTGCTACAATCGTGTATGCTATAATCGGTATACCACTTTTCCTGATTGTCTTAGCGGATTTCGGCAAGTTGTTCACAAGAATAATAAAATTCTTCTGGGCTTTTATTCGGAGGTTTTATTATACTAGGAGTTGTAGAAGAGTGAGACGGACAGCGCCTATGCAGGTTAGCATTAGATAGATTTTTATAAATATATAGGTTTATTATTATAAAAAACCTAGACTATAACCGTACGTTCTTCTTAGTAGGTTAAAAATATCTCACGTTTTCCATCTAGTCTATATAAATATTTATAAAAAAAAACTGTTTAATGCCTTTAGTGAAAGGCATATAACAAAATGTTAATAAGTTTATGTGTAAACTTATTTGCTTAATTTATAGCATGGACAATAAATTTGTTATATAATAATTAACACATTGTTATTTTAAACATATTATTACTTTAAAATTCAAATAACCTGAAAGCTCTTGTTTTTCTCATTCAATTTTTAATACCAGTTTCAAATTACAACTGAATAGGAAATAACGCGAGAATATTCTTTTACACAGAAATGAATAATGATTTTGCATTGAACAACATGCTGGGTTGTTAATTTGCTGTTTTCAACGTACACGTTTGTACTACATAGCTGTTTTAAATTACAGGAAGTGATGAAGGGCTTGAACATTGTGTACGATGTAGTGCGACGTCCTTCGCAAATATTTTCTGAAGAAGACATAGACACTTCTCCAAATGCACCACCAACAATCGAGCGGAAATCGAGCGATGTTCCACCTCCATTACCACCAAAGCCTGGCCAAAAGCTTGTTGAGGACGGAGAATTAGAAACCCCAGCGCCATCAGTTTTTGAAATAGACGATGAATTCAACTTACCAATATCAGTCGCCATTACAATATTAATTATTTACATTATAATTGGTGCTGTCGGCTATAGTATTTGGGAGACGTGGAACTTCTTTGAATCATTTTACTTTGTCTTCGTATCGATGTCTACTATAGGTCTCGGTGATCTAGTGCCTGATCATCCAATGTTCATGATGGCTTCCATTTTATATTTAGTTTTCGGTCTAGCATTGACTTCTATGTGTATTAATGTTGTTCAAGTTAAATTGTCTAATACGTTTAAGCAAGCCAGTGCCAAGTTAGGGGCTACTATCGGCCTAAAAGTAGCTGAGGAAGACGGTAGTTTGGTACCTATAACACCACCACCAGTCGAAATAGCTCCCGTACACAAGAGTACAAAAGATATTGACGAAATTAAGAGTACAGATGATGCAAAAAATAGATAATTTTTATTTATAGTAGTTTGGTAAGGGTTTTAATTAGTCTGTGTATTAGTCTAAGATATTTTTTATCATATTTACAAGTTATAAGTTGCAGATGTTTTAATGATTGTTCAGAGTTAATAAAAGATTTTAATAGGTTATTGCGGATTTTTTTCAGTCGGGTCTTTACCGCCATTAACAGTTTTGTTTTGATTTTAACTCCTTCTAATCAGAACATACAGTTTGAAAACAGAACAATTCGCATAAGTATTTTTATTCAAATAATTTCCAAGTTTTTTTCCATTCATCAAATACATAAAGATCTGGTAGGTAAAACTGAAATATCATATCGCAAGATACTAAATACAGGAACAACACAAGGACAGTATAAGTAACATTATATAATATTAAGCTGTCAATAGTTTTGCAAACATCTTAATAGTAAAAATTAGAAGAATAAATATTTCAAATAACAAAGCATAATAGGTTTATCCTCTCAATTTATTGCTTAAAATATCAGCTACATTCATTTTATATGCATGGCTTATTCATGTAGATTATACATTTCAAAGCATGTACAAAGAAGCTTAATTTCAGCGTCAAACGGTTAAATGGAAAAGCTTGACAATATTTTTCCAAAGCCAGTAAAGAACGTGACGTGTGGCAAAGCTTTGTGAAAAATTTCATTACGCTACCAAGTAGACTAGGTTTGACGATTCAGTACAATTAAAGAGTTGACAACATGAAAGTTTTCACCAGCTATAAGGCAGTTTGCCATATCCTCTATTCCTCCACATTTCGTTACTATATTAGGTGACTCATCAAAAATATTCCCCAATGCTTATCTTAACCAATATTCAGTGACAATAAATGGTAGAACATAGGTTTAGAAAAACATAATAATAATCCAATACTACAACCATCTTTAGGTCCCCTGATTGAGAGATTATATGCGTTTCTTCGGTTATTTCTCATTTACACAAGTAGATGATCAGACATTCACGGCTGAAATAGGACGATATTTCACAATTCGGTTTGATACTGTTTTCCTTGACTGTATGAAAATGTTTTAAATATATGAAAATAGTACTGGTACCTAAATAAAATCTATGATCATTTTAAATTAACCCTTCAATTCCGCGAAGAAACTTGTTATACTTCTTGACTGTAGCGTCGTTTCGAATCGTTTTTAACACAAGCTTATATTTATTTAAAACTTATTTACATTTAGGAATCTTTGGTAGCAGCTGGTTCAACAAAATATAAATTTAATTAACAAGGTTTGTGTAGCCAATATTAACATTTTATCGGTATTAATTGAAAAAGGATATAATTAAAAGTCCAAATTAAGTACTAAAGTTTAATTCATATAAAACCTAATTATATGGTCCCCTATCCCAAGTTCTAGTCTTTAACATATCCTTTAAATGTTTTGACAAACTAAATATAGTTTTCTTACAATTATACAATTTATAATTTAAATACTCATTTACAGAGGGCACGTCATAATATTGCAGTAAGATCTGCCTAAGTCTGTGCTCTATTTGCAATAATTCTTTAATCGTCGTATTTGTCCATTCTAAATCTTTATTAACATTATTTACATTAGTATTATGTGTTTTTGAATAATAATCAACAGCCGATAAACCACGAACCTCATCATTCATATTATATGTTACATCTGAAAATAGCCTATTCAAATGCAAATGGAGCTGAAAGATTTCTTTACCATCAAATTTGCACCGTGACGGGTCTATATAATTTATTGTTACTTTATTACATTCTAAGACACTGTTAAACTTATTTTTAAGATACTTATCGAAGTAATCGGTGAAATTTAATTCGTCATCTGCATCTGAATAACCATTTTCTTTAAAATGCTTTACTAAGAGCAAGTTAACGAATAAGCTTGGTATTGCATTGTGGAATAATTCACAAGGCGGGTCCATGTGACTATATCGGGACCATCCAGTGAGTATGATGCCTTTAAAACTATAAAGATCAGTCGTACCACCGAATTTATAATTATTAATTATACTTAACCAGCTAAAATTGTTTAGAAAACGTTTCTTGATATCGGGGAAAGTCGCCACTCTTCCATCCGCGCCCTTATACGCAGATGCGATCCAGATATTTTGAAAGGAATAATAATATTTCATGAGACTCACATGAGAAACCGATAAACTTGGCCTGTAATCCCAGTAAACTGGTTCTACGCTGAGGTTCTTTATAAAATTGTCCCATTTATAAATAGGCACATCTCGTAAACCATCATCCCAGATTAGCACGGTTGTATTAGGACTGATTTTTTTTACAATGTCTGTTACTATTTTCACGTGTTTCACGAAAATTTCTCTGAAAAAATACAGATACTCTGTCCGTGACACACATCTTGCATATTAAAAATTACGTATAATAATTATCTTAAATGTTGCAAATAGTACGAAGTACCTAGTATGTAAAGTAAATTTTTTCGTTTTAATAAAAATATTATAAATTAAAACTATTATGATCAAGTCGCTTAAGGTACATGAATTTGTAAAGTCTGTTACATATTATAAATATTGTATGTATAAACGACTACTAGAAGCGATCCATCCCGGCTTCGCATGGACAACAGCTGTATTCCGAAAACCGTGTCCATCCAATTTTTTGAGTTTTTTAGACTAATATATATGACAAATATGACACTCACAATAAACGTAGCTATCGATTGGTAAAATAATTTTCTAAACCGGTTCAGTAGACACAGATATTACCTCCTACAAACTCATAAACTTGAACTCTTTATAATATTAGTATAGATTATATATAGTATAAAGTTGTTGAAAAAAAATAATGGTGTGCGTTTGTTCCGTTAAATATTTTAGTCTTAGCCTACAAGCCTTATTGGCCAACGTAAAATCATTAAAAGATAAATAATAAAAAATTACTTACATATCCTTAAGACCCCGTCTTTTACACAAATGACATTTGTTGATGTGATATACTTCATCACAGCCGATATGAAAACGTTTGAGTGGCGCTATGTCGTTGTGAAATGTGGCTACCTGGAAATAGCTAAATTTTAATCTAATTATCTTATAAGAAAGTGCCGCAACACTGCTCAAGGGCATATTACCTGCCTGCCTGACTTCGTACGTTAATATTCCGGCTATGCACTGGATTATTGTGCTACATACCAAAACTTTATTGTTCAGTGAAGGAAAATATCGTAATCAAAGTGGTATTTTCAAAAAAAAATCAGAGGAAATAAAACAACCATAGAAAAGTTTCCTTCGTCTCCGTGCCCCATTGGAAGTTACGAGGCCTGACACTACGTTTAAAAATATACTTAGTATGCGCATTTTTAGTACATTGCATCGGTATGCTATGTATCTTTAGTGCTTGTGTTAGGGCTTTGAAATAAAATGCTAATTAGTACGCCACAACTGTTTTATGAAATTAGCAATGAAAATAATAATACACACTGCAGTACACACTAGACTTAGAGCGAGTGACATCAAAGATGGCGTTCACCAGTGTAGCCAATATTAAAATATATTTTTTTCTCTCAACAACAGTCTGTTACACAGCTTTTGTTACACAGATAATCATTCTTAACACGTAAAAATGTAATGCATAAAATCCATAAAAACGTTAAAAATACCTGTTCAATCATATTTTTAATTAGGTCCTGGCTTTCTACCCTGCTGGGGCAGATGGAGTCTGGGTAAAGTGGTTCTTCTCGTAAATGCTGGAACTGTTTCAATTTCAGTGCGTGCTCCATGTGACCAAAGGTTTGTATTAGTGGTATGATCTCCAACCCAGATTGCGTCGCAAGGGATACGAACTCAAATAGCTGAAAATAATTTGTTTATGTGTGTATTAGATTTATAAAATTCTTTATCAGAACCCTTCAGAATTAAAATAATATACTTATGTATAATGAAAGTGTTCATTAGTGTGTTTAATATATATTTTTATACAACAGTGGGAAAACGGGCAGGACGCTTTCAATGCCAGAGGGCTCGCGTGTGCGTTGCCGGCCTTTTAAGAATTGTTACGCTCTTTTCTTGAAGGACCCAAAGTCAAATTGGGTCGGAAATACTTCAGTTGGCAGCTGGTTCAACATAGTGGTGATGCGTGGCAAAAACTGCCTTGAAAAACGCTCAGTTGTGAAACGACCGACGTCGAGGTGATACGGATGGAATTTCGTATTCTGCCTCGACGTCCGATGATGAAACTAAAGTGCAGGTATTAATCCGAACAACTTATATTTTTTATATCTTCATAGTTAAACGGACTTTTTAACAAATGTTATTTTCAATTCAAACCACACCTGAGAGTAGCGCGTCAACTTAAACAACAAACTCTTTAGTAGATTTAGGTGTTAATTAGTTAACAATAAAACAATAAGGTATTTTAAACACGATTACATTTATCTCCATCTGCAACTGTTCCGCAGTATTTTATATTGAGACATGACGTATATACTAGGTCAACTGAGTTCCGTAGGGTGGACTGCTATCATCTAAAAATATACATACAGTCGGCAGCTGACCGCGGTAGTCATTATAATATTATCTTGTCAGTTTGAAGCATCTGATACATTACAATTCTTATGTTTAATAAGTAAAATTAAACTTGTGTCCTTCACAAACCTTTAGGTATAAGAATGATAATAGAAATCTGTACAGTAACTTAGGAGGAATGTTTTTCCACATAATGACATTGTTGTACGTAAGTAATGCTAATTGAAAAATATTGAACTATTACCTCAGATTTTTCATAACAGTTCCGTGCACTTAAGTTCACCAACTTATCTTCATAAGGAAACATATCTTCATACTCCATAAGTAGTCCTGTAACTCCAAGATATTTTAATTTTGGCAGCAACGTCGTCAAGTACGACATTTTTGGCGGCGATCCCTTGAAATCAAAATGCACTATAACATTATCCAAACTCAACTTAGACTTCGTCTCCATACTTTTAAAAAACCATGTATTTATTAAAATTAAAATTATAATAAAATATATCAACGAAAACGTAGTCAAAATTACGATTTTGTGTTTAAAAGTCCTCGCTAAAATCGGCCGCATTTTTATCTTAAAATATTTGTCATTTTGATTTTTTAAATTATGCATTTTTGTAACAGATACGATGCGTATCGACACATTTGTTTTATAAAACCACAGATAAAACGTAGAACACGTTCGCGGTATTGTGGAATTCTTTTTTTTAAATATTGCGCGGAGAGAGCTGAACAATATTTGTGTAATCGAATGGCACACAATACTGACTGAGGGTCGGGATTGCATGTGTAGGGATTCGCATATAATAAGACTTAAGTGTTATTAGAGCTCGTTCTGAGCGTTTATAGGATAAGTGACTATATTATTTATAGGTACTATGCTTTGTGGCCTTGTTAATGAAGCAGAATTCTGAGAGATAAAGATTAGGGTAAGTAAATAATTAATTACATTATAAAAGGAAAACGTGTTTCGGATAAGATAATAGTCTACTTGCCATAAAAAAGAATAAGATATAAGATAAAATACGATAGTGAGAATAAAATAAATCAGTTGCGCTACAACCTCTTTAGGTCTGGGCCTCAGAATACTGAATCTGTTTCATGATCATTTTTAAATCTAATAGGCATGCAGGTGATCAGCCTCCAGTGGCTGACACACGCCGTCGACTTTTTGGGTCTAAGACATGTCGGTTTTCCTCACGATGTTTTCCTTCACCGTTCGAGCTAATGTTAAATGCGCACATAGAAAGAAAGTCCATTGGTGCACAGCTGGGGATCGAACCTACGACCTCAGGGATGAGAGTCTCACGCTGAAGCCACTAGGCCAACACTGCTCCTACGATAGTGAGAATACTCTGATTCGTTCTTATCTAAGAATATTTTACCAGACCGGGAACGGACCGAGACCGGAGCGGCAACCGTCAGACTAAATGAAACAGACATAGAAGTGTCAGTATAAAAAAAAAGGGTGCGTGTACTTATGTACGCGCGTAAGAACTTATACTTCTTTGGCTTTCTTTATTTTTTTTAAATATTAAATAATTAATAATAAATATTTAACGTTAATAATTTAATAATATTTAATATTTAGTATATTATTTAATTATTAATTAATATTAATAATGATTATTATTATTTATTATATTATTCATTCAATTTAATAACTAGGTATGTTTCATAACCTTTTAACTAAGTAACAATAGGTCTTTGTGAAAAAGCATTGCTAAATTTCTTTGAAAAAATAATTAAAACTCCTTTATTTGTTCAAAAGGTACTACAAAGGTCATTATGGTCATTCAAAATTCTTGACATAGCTGCTAACTTCACGCATATTCTATTTCTTTTTACTTGTAGATTGTCTTATTCTCATTTCGCTCGCGCACGCTCGGCGCCCGGCTGGTTTAAAAAGAATTCGTTAGTGGGCAACTTCATACTGATAATTTTGTGTAACGGTGCGCGCGCATCGTAAAATTTCACTCTCATCAATTTTTCATAACGCGCCTAAAAAAGTATAACTTCAATAAATTCAATACATTTTTTGTGTTTGGCAAAGGGAGTATAAATATGAGGTAGCGTGATTTTATTTTAAAAATAAGTAGAACCTCGATAAGATAAAGTCCAAGGGAAACACAAAATATTTTATGTTATCGAGGTTTTAAGTTATCAAGGTTCTATGTCAGGTAAAGGCTAATATAGAGGTATGTACATGTTTCTATGTACCCTTCCTCCCATTTTTACTTGAATGCATCAGAAGGATGGAAAATTAAATATTTAATCATATTTATTCACATTTCTTACATTACATAAAAATAAAACAACAACTAAAGGTTTAGTCTACTTAAAAAAACTGTGATTTTCTTTTGTTTTAAAAAATTCACTGTTTATAATCGATTTGATTTTCAATGACAAATAGAGAGGAGAATACATTAACACATTAACTTATGATGCAAGTAAGTCGTTGTCACAAAAGCTAACCGCCGCAAAGCTTTGAAGAATTTAGATAAAGCAAACAATAGGTAATGTATTGTTTACGTTAACAATACATTAGTAAACACGTGCAAGCAAAAATACCGAAACCATTTGTTTTGACACTCTTATAAAATGACTCATTCACAAACAATTTTATGTTATAGAGGTTGTGGAAACATTTCTTTTAGTTACTGAGGGCTATAAGAGATTATTTATTTACGTTATAGAGGTTGCGTATTTTAAGTTATAGAGGTTTTGGGTTGATGGGAAGGGAAGATAGTATTTTTGAAGTAACAGAGGTTTTTATGTTACGAGGTTTAGTATCGAGGTTCTATGTATGTTAAATCGCTTAGTGTAAGGTATTTGTTTTATTTTGGTGGCAAATCATAATATATATAATATACAGTATTTCTAGATATTGTTCACGGCTAATTGTAAGCCGTGTTCGGATTTTTTGCCACTACTACCAATAATTGTATAAATTTAACTTTATTATATTATCACAAGACAGACGATAGACAAGAGAGTCAATGTGAATAAAAATGTCTCACAGAGATATATATAATTCTAGAGTTACAAGAAATACAGATACGGAATATTAAACAGTTAGACAATTTGTTTCAGTTTACTTAAACATTTTAAAGTTCGTTACAAACGAAGTTGGAAGGTTCAATTCATTGTGTATATTTACTTAACTTCCTTTGCTAATGATATCTTTACGAATCTTGTTAGGGTTTGAGGTGATTTATATTTTATGATATTTATTTATTCACAACATTATTCAATATTCTTGTTAAAAAAAGAAAATTATTAGGAAATAGTGTTCTATATTTAAAATTAATTTCGAAACTTACTTACACCAACCTACCATTATATCTATAACAATTATTATTTTATGATACTATTAATATTAATATAATTTACTTGCAGCAGCTTCTAAGTTAATGCCCCTGAGTGGCGATGGTCAGGACGTTTAAGTATTAAGGGGAAGCTCTGTTATATTTTTTAATCAACATACAACCGCAATGTACAGTTTTTTTCATACATTTTTTAAAATCCAAAAAATATACATTGTATATCACTCGTGTGGCATTTTGACAAATAATCGTGACAAACGTAAGCTAATTAAACCTATGAATAAGTTCAAAGCGATTAGGAGGTGAGTTTATTGGCCAGTGGCCAGGGTAGTGAGAGTAGGTTTAATGGCCAAACTTATAGACAAATAATATTTAAAAAAAATATTTTTTTTTCGAATAAGTCCAACAGACTACAGGCGTGGAGAGTTGTATACTATTTAAAAAAAATATAGTAATTTACTGTACCAAAGTCCTTTGTTTTGAGACAAATATAAATCGCTTCAAATCTATGGATTTTAGGTTGAACCACTTTTACAATGCAAATCATAGTGTTTTCTTTTATTATATTTCTTTAATGTTATCTTTTAAAATAGTACCCTTACGTATCAGGTGAATTCCCCTTTCAGTCTTCTTTGTTCCTTAACCTTCTAAAACATTCCTACTCAGTAAACCAAAAAAAGTATGTTAAATTTATTGACACTCTATTCAATGTTACATCAGCAGCATTCTTAGTCAGCTGTTGATTGTAGGTATATTCAGTTTTTTATATTAATAAATTATGTTTTTCGAGAAATAAGCTTCCCCTTAATCCCCGAGATTACAGGAGATTCGGATTAATGTCAGCAGGCCGCAAGCTCTATTTAATCTGCATATCAAGGCAGTGCAAGTGCCGGATTGCTTTGAGAATTTGATTTGTGAGATGGGAATTACAGGCTAGGGCTTATTACAACCAGAGTACTTTCGATAAAGTATGTGTAGATTAACGACATCCCAGTTACTACAATACCAGGTACGCCAACAAAAACCAATTAAAAAAAAAAAAGTTTCGCATCGCGGCGACAGTCGTGAAGCAGTCATTTAGACATTCTAATAAACGTAAACTACGCCCCCCCTTTTCAGAATTCCAATCATAAAACGTGAAGTACCGCCGATGCGAAACCGCGTGTGTGTTTGAACCCCGGGGAGTGTGAGACAAAGATGCGATTCTCAGAGTATATCTATTTATATCTTTCTCTATACGCAATTGCTTATACCGTGTAAGAAAACATGAGAAGAAAACCAGAATTTTAAAACCCAAAAATCGACGATGTGTGTCAAATTAATAAAATATCAATTAAACAAACTACATTAAAATATATTGTTTATTCGGTATATAGGTGCTGTATATGTATGTACATATAGATGTCGAGAGTGTGTTTGTATTGTTGACGTTTTACAGAAATTACGATTCCAAATTTATAAAGAAAACAAATTGTCAGGAACGATATACCCAAATATCTATCTAAATATTGGTGTATCTATGGGTACGTGTATTTTTTAACTATATAAAAGTATAATGCATAATTTTTACTTTTTATTTTTTTGACACACCAAGGTAAAGTAATTTTAGAATAAAGAAGGCTCAGAGAAAGTTAAACTAAAAAAATGTAATGAAACTATTTAATTATTATAACTTACACTGATTCCTCTACTTTCATAAGAGCATAACAATTTGGAAGAGAGAAACGAATAAGTACCCAGTACACTTACGAATACTAATTATAAATTCTTCAATACCATTAATTTCAGATTTGTTATTGAAAAAAAATGACACAGATGCGGGATTCGTTTCCGGCAATGCAGTGGGATGAGTCAAATATAATATATACGTAGTATAAAACAAAGTGACCCTCTGCAAGCTCATTTAAACTACACAAAGAATTTAAATCCAATATATTGATTAAAAAAGTATTACGAGTATGTACAGTAAAGTCCACAAAATTTAAAACAAAGTCCCGTCACGTCTTCCCGCATAAATAATTTCTGACGCGACCCGCCGGCAAGAATGATTCTATGTTAAAAAAATTAAGTAGTGTAAAAATGATATTAATGTTATTCACCATAATTATACCAATTGCCTTCACTTTTAATATTGTTAAACTAAGGCTCCTAAGTCAGTTATGGAAGTTCTAAATGAAGATAGTGCTCCTGAAACTTGACGCCTGAATAATTTGTATGGCTTATTAAGTTATGAATTAATGTATCTTTCAACTCGTATAGGATTGAGCACCACCGCAAGAAATGCTATACTTTGACAATAATGGATGATTATCAAATAATTGTACACAAAATATTGTAAAAGTAAGTATGGAATTTCTTTTCCATTCATCTCCATATGAAACTTTTTGAAAGGAGCAACTAGAGTCATTTTTTTAATATATTTAAGTTGTAATTTTGTCTTTCAAAAGTGTCTTTTTAATAGGCCTAATTAAAATTAATGATTTGACTTTGACCTTGAATAATATTACTACGAGAATGTTTGTAGTAATGTTTTAGTCGCCTAAAAGCTTATGTAAATGTAATAAAAGAGGGTAGAGATTTTTGAATAGCTTATATTACGCTATCTTAGCTATAAGTAATTAAAATGAAATAAATTATATACAAAAATTTTTTTGATTGATTATTGTTATATAACATCAGGTGAGCCTCCTGCCCGTCTGCCTCCTATTACAAAAAAAAACTGATAAAAGAAGATCAATTTAATGGATTAGTGGGACTGTATATAAAATAAACCATTGGCGCTACAACATTTTAGGTTCTGAGGCTCAGATTTGACTGTGTCTGTAAATATAAATATTTCAATGTAAATATCACAAACCAGGCATCAATCGAAATATGTGAACCTCATTTCAGGGTTTTAAAATTTTATCGTGGATGAAATACCTAAAATATCAAGGGGCTCCAAATTTGACGGGTCAAGTTTTGATCCTTACAAAATGAATGACTTGTACTTTTGAGGATGACATGAAAAGACTTTTTAAGAATTTCAATGGAATGAATTATGAAGTCCATATTCAATGAATACATTCTATATTTAAATTTTTAAGGAATACGAGTGGTTTGTGGTCTTTTATCCAGAATTCTCTTTTTTATTTTTGTAGCCTCCTTCACGTTTTCAGTTTTTATACTAATCTGTGCAATGAGAATGTAAAACGTGAAACATCACGAGCCTTTGTGTTAACCAGCACCAACATAAATGCTCAGAAATAATGTTAAAAAAAAGGGGTCATTGTACTACAAAACTTAGATATAATTTTTTATATTTTTTTATTATTGGACAATTCACACTAATTGACCTAGTCCCATGCTAAGCTGGTGAAGTTTGTGTTATGGGTACTAGGCAACGGATAAACATACATATTATAGATAGATAGACATATAAATAAATATTTAAACACCCAAGACCTAAGCACAACACTAAATGCACATCACATCGATGTTTGTCTCAGCCGGGGATCGAACCCGGGACCCATGGATTCGCAGTCAGAGGTACTAACCACTAGACCAATGAGCCGTCAATTAAATATAAATCAAATAATAATGTAAATGAATTAATTAATTCCGAGTGATGGAAACGGAATTTTGGTTATAAGATCTTTAAGTTTGTATTTCGTTTTAATATTTACATCACTTATCAAGAAATATACAATCTCAATTTTCATTTAAACGCCATTTTTAATGTATGTAAACGGAGCTGGAAACTACGACAATGAAACAGTGAAGAAGCAACAACAGTAATATTTCAAAACTGAAAACTCAATTGAAATTTGTTATGTAAACTGTAGTTGCAAACTTTACAGACGTACGAGTACTTGTATTGCTAACTCGTGATTTGAGCGTCGAGTGCGAAACACGAAGCCAATAAACAACCAATTGGTTGTGCCAATAATAATTGACTTGGGAATAACTCAGACCCACAATGGTGGTACTCTGTAACTCTCAATAGCGATAGCTGTACCAATCGAACACTTTAGAAAATAGTTTAGTACTTTAGTAGTTGCTTTCCTTGGGGTTATGCTGTACAAAAACTCTATTGCTGTTACAGAGTACCGGCGCTGTTACCCATAACTTAAATGAAAAACTACTATGTCTATAAATTCTTGGAATGTATAAATGAGTTTGAAATTTCATGGAATGTTGTAATTCAGTGTTTATCCACTTGTGGGTCGCTATAGGACTATATGTAATCGTAAAAAATCTTTAGAATTAAAAAGATATTAAAAGCACAAATAGTTTATTAAAACAAACAAAGATCCATATATATCTTTATTCTTTTTCTTATCTTTTTTATGTGTGCATAAATTGCATAATAGATTTGCGGAATTCAAAAAGATGTGTGTTATGTATTGCATATTCGAATCGTATTATGGAATTCCATTAAATGTATATAGCGAAGCATCGCCTCGGGTGTCGGAAAATGCTTTTCCATTTTATGTAGTTATGTGGGTTGAAAAATACTGCTGTATTGTGCCAATGACGCCGCGTTGACTTAATCATTACGTCACTATTTCATTTTACATATACACTAACTTTAATTACTTGCGGCACGTTTGCGGTGCCAACTATACATTTTTATGGACAATTTTGAGTACATAATAGTATATATATAGACGCATTCATTGTAATTTTGGTCATCAATTGTATTCTAAGTGTAATGTTCAGGAGCTTTTGATTATATATTTTTACCTCGTGGATTTATCACATAACGATATTTATTGATTGTCTCTAAACCATAAACGCAAAATCAGGCATAAATATTCACATGTGCCCTCCATTAACCAGCAAAATACAATAAAATTCAACACAAACTTTGTCAACTTAACACTAAAGTTTGTTCTAAAAGAAACGTAAATTGTATGTTTATCTTGGGCAAAGTTTTTTTAAAGTTTTGGTAGACTTAATAGTATCAGCTGATAAACGAATTCAAGTTTTATACCGCAAGTTTAATAAATTTGTTTATTTCATTTAAAACTTTTAAACGAATATAAAGCCGAAACGAAAATATGTAATTCGACGTATTGAGTGCTTCAGATGTGGTCAGGTAACATAAAATATTTATTTATTGGTACAAGAAAAATAAAATACAATTTTTAATGTGACAAGCAAACATAACTTACACGAAGGGATAATACAAAAATAAACAAAACAACTAAATTAAAAAACTTAAAGAAAATTGGAAAAAAGGTTTCAAAGTGTGAGGGGAGCAACTATGGATATCCAGACAGCTCGTTTATCAGAATGCTCAATCTGCATATCGGTAGTTGTGGCTAAAACGCGTTCTTCGGAAAGGAGATATCGTTGCACACAAATTTAAAGACTGAAAAATTTAAAGAAACCGATCTTGAATGAGCTAATCCATTCCTCACCAATGAGTCGTTCCCTCGGATTTGGAATATATGATTGATGAAGTGGTTAGTAAATTTGCCTGCATTGAAATCTTGAACATAAATCTCGGTCGTTAACGTTTATTAGTTTAAGGGATAGATCACACACGTCGAACTTATTGTTGACAATAACTTTATTAAATATTAAGTGATATTTATGTTACAACTTACAAGTAATTATTCGAATATATTTGTGAAATTGACACTTTGAATTGAAGTTACTTAACTGTTGAATGACACTTCACTTGATCAAGAAGGTGCCTCATAATAAAAAACAATATCATAAATGCTTCAAATTAAATTGCATGCTGGATAGTTTGCAGAAAACCATTATTCAATTTAAAGCACAATTTAAAATAAAATCAGAGAAGAATTCATTTTTCCGCACTCTAAGGTTCATTACGCTATCTACTACATTATTCAAGAGGTAGCAGACACTCGCTGAGTAAGACTAATATCGTTTTCACAAGCTTTTATTCAGTTGCAACAAATGATTAATTTAGCATAATATGTGGAAGTGGAGTTTAATCTCTTTAATGTGGCAGATATTACGAGTTTGGTAATTCGACCTTAATTAATTTAATATTTAAACTTAAACTTACTAGGATTTTTGAAGTGAAACTTCTTTATCAAGGTTGGAAAAAAATTTAGTGTAACATTTTTTCGTTACGCGTCACATTTTTCGGTTACGCGCCATGTTGCTTTTTGAAGTCAAACTTCTTTATCGGCGTTGGAATGAAACTTCTTTATCGACGTATGGGAGAAATTTTGTAGCAAATCGTCACGTTTTTAATGATAGTAATAATTCTATTACAATTAATGAAATTCTATAATAATCTTCGTAGTAATAAGGTAAAATGAAATATTTGTATTCATGTCTATGATAATAAAAGCCTTTTGTTAAACTTTATCTAATTTAACGAATTTCTGTAAAGTTGCATATAGTAGATCATTTTTCCAAAAATAAGATCATAAAGAAGTTTCACTTCTTACGTGTGTAGTACACGCACAATTTATTTTGTCAATGGCTATATGTTGTGAACCGTAAGGATAAGGATAAAATAAGTATGAAAATGAGAGATAGAATAAATATAAAATAATGAGGTTAGACTGATACTAATAGTTTGCCTTTAAATAGTTCACTTGTAAAATTGAAGGCGTAACTAATAAATATTATGTATAATTTTCATGAGGGTCATTAAAATTTATACAATAAAAAATATGTATTTCGAACACTACATTATACATATTGATGTTTCCTTTTAAATGTGAATTGTGAAAAAGATAATATGACTGTGTTAACAAATACAATTGGATTTCTAATCGGGCTATAGGAAAGAGGAAACCCTTCTGTAATTTTTTCTAATTACTTATACTATTATAGTACTCACATTATTTGTTTATTTAAAAAAAACCAAAATTTGTTAATTTAAGTTTTGGGGGTTTTATTTTGTATTCCTTTGTTTAGTAAGTAATGTTTATGTTAGTTAGATTAATGTATTTATTATGCATTTAACATAGGTATATAATATAGTTCTAGGAACTTCTTCTCTAAATACTTTTTTTCTCTGCTCTTACGCAGTCAAATTTCAAGTTCATTCGATTTCATGTCGATCACGCAATTCCCGTAAAAAGTTTTCGTCTTCACGTATTAATATATAGATATATATATAGATATTTGACTTCGAGCAGTTATATCTTTGTAAAAACTATACGTACATATTGTATTTTTAAACCACTGTGCTATCGTTAGCTAGTGCTGTTTTAAAATACTTCCTTCTTTCTTCAATAGTAAAAAAAAAACCTCCCCCCCCCCGGGACCCCCCCCAAAAAAAACAAAACCCCGGGGGGAGGGGGAGGGAGGAAAAAATAAATAGGTGGCCGGGTTCAGAACAATGGGGGGGTTGTTTTTTTTCCGTTTGTGGGGGGGTTTGGCCTATTCGAATTCGAAAATATTGAATAAGTTATATTATTTATAAAACAAAGTTATTTCATAAGTTTTGTCCAATGTTCTGTCAATAATGTAATAGCTACGAATTCGTAGCAAAAAGCCTATCACGGTATACATTGTTTCATTTTGTTTATTAACTTTAGCTTTTTATATACTTATTTAGTAAGGTTTCCGTTTGAATAGCTTATTTATTATGTGCAAATTAAATATATTTATTTATTTCCTGATTTCCTATTTTTACAGTAACTTAATACTAATATAATACAGAACTTATTAATATAAATATTAAACTACAAACATAATATAAACAAAACAAGAGAACATAAAACTTAAACCTTTTTATAACTAATAATAATAATAATAATTTATTTATTGCAAGAATATGGTACAAAATGTTAAGGTGATACAATCGTAAATCGTTCGCATATTCTCCCACACACGATGGCGCGCAAATTTGTCTTAAGGAATTATACATTATTAGTCAAAGTGAATTCAAATATTATATAGTCTATTATACTATATACATTACATCATTAATTTTATATTAATTACTAATTATAAATAATGCAATATTTGTGAATGTGTGTGCAGTGTAACTAATTATATCCGTCTCACATGTAATAATATTCAGGGTGGATAATATTGTCGCAAAGGATGTGGTTTTTCCCGTTTCTGCAAGATTTTTCATTGTTGCTCCGCTTCTATATATTGCGTTCTATTACAAAGTTTAGCCTTTTTTGATATATTGATCAAATACTAAAAGATTTTGTTCAATTTGGACAACAGTCGTTCTCACAAACTAAGTACAATAATAATAAGTATAGATTGTATTGTATAATATTATTTAAAGATAAAATATAACAAATTAAAGTCAGAGGAAATTCAACGGACGTGCTATTAAATAAAATAATTTGATAAGCGCTATTAAAGGGAAGAAAATTTTTCATTTTTTAAATCAGTTTCGTTAAGCTAACGACATAATTAACACCTTCTAAAGACATCTGACTTCAAAGTAATTAAATAATAAGTATCTAAGAACTTTCTTTCGTTTTGTAATTCAACACCTTAGCTATATTTTTACGGTATTTTATTTTAAAAATTCTGTCTTTTTTATTAACTGCCGTTAACAGATGCTTTGTTACACACCTGTTGGGTATTGTCTGAATCGAATTAATGTAATGAAAGTAGTCTTAATGTGTATGTTTCTGTATTCATAAAACATAGCTAGGCTATGTGTTACGCCTATGCTAGCTAGCTAGCAAAGGTATTAAAAAAATAGTGGTGCTTTGTGTATCTGATTCGTGACCATTTGTTTTTTTAATAGGCAAGTAGGATCGGCCTTCTGTAGCTAACATAGGCATTCTACTTTTGGGTCTAAGGCCAGTTCCCTCACAATGTTTTCGATCACCGAGCGACTGTTAAATGCGGACATAGAAAGCACCATCAGTAGGGGAGCGAACCTAAACCTCAGGGATAAGTCGCGAGCTGAATCCACTAGGCCAGCACTAGGCTGCTTGCTTAATTAGGTATTTATAATATATAGGTATATGATCTTATTTAAATTATAGCGAGTATGTACTCATATAACCAAGTATAACTTTCTGTACGTAAGTATAGATAGGATCAAAGTATTCATTCCTTTCTGCCCCTTTTTCCGTTACAAAATTTATGTGCACAAATGAACTCTTATATTATTCAAAATATATTTGGCTAGTAAGGTATGTACACTATGTAGGGTAAAGAAAGTGAACTTAGTAAATACATCCATTCGATATTTGGTACATGACATCTACGGAGCAAACTTATTTAATAATGTATTGCTAAGGGGCCAGGGTGCGAGTATAGGAATAAGAAAATTATTAACTTAAAAACGCTCGAAAAATGTATAGTTTGTGGTATATACGAGTACATCAAAATAGTTAACGTGAATTATTTAATTAATTACCTGCGACAGATTTACCACGACTGCTGCGTTATATACGTTAATATATATTTTTTAATAGAACAAGGAGGAAAATAGGAGGCTCACCTGATGAACTGTTTTCTTGAAGGAGCCTGAGTTGAATTGATTCGGTAATACTTTGTGGGCAGCTGGTTCCATATTATAGTGGTGGTGCGCGGTAAAATCTGCATTAAAAAAAAATGTGATACTTTTTTTTATGTAATAGGAAGCAAACGGGCAGGAGGCTCACCTGATGTTAAGTGATACCGCCGCCCATGGACACTCACAATGCCAGAAGGCTCGCAAGTGCATTGCCGGCCTTTCAAGAATTGGTACGCTCTTTTCTTGAAGGACCCTAAGTCGTATTGGTTCGGAAATACTTCAGTGGGCAGCTGGTTCCACATAGTGGTGGTGCGCGGCAAAAACTGCCTTAGAAAACGCTCAGTTGTGGAACGACGGACGTCTAGGTGATACGAATGGTATTCTGTATTTTGCCTTGACGTCCGATGATGAAAGGCAGCAGGTATTAAGCCAAACAACTCTGAACTTTTGAATTTCTATCTGTTAATGAACTACTGAACTGACGCTTTCAACATTCGTGCATAGTATTTACCTTAACTTCATGTAAACTTTTCGCTTAAAATTGAATCAAAATCGCTTTTACTTGGACCGTGCCAACTACTATTACTATACATGCTGTGCTCACAGATTGCACAGCGCATCGCAACTCTTTGCCAATAACTATGCATTTATATTACGTTGTACAACTCCAGCATGGAACTGTAGTGACTCTTAAAGATCCAAGCATATATTTTATTCCGTATTGGACTGGCTGGACTGTGTCGTCTCAATATATTTTAAGAACTTGACTTTGACTTTGACTTACGTAAGTTAGTAGTATTTCATTTACCATATGTAAAACGAAAAATAAATTTTGAAACTTAATTATACTTAATTTAACTTTGGTTATCACGTATACGTTTGCATATAATATGAAAATGTTCAGGTAAATTAATGCATAAATTCATACGGATTATCCAATACGTAATGGGATCGTCTAATTGTTATCCAACTATGAATGTCCCATGAATTAAATAAAGAGTTTGTTTCATTTGTTGCGATAGTTTCAAGCTCACTATAAGATCATTATCCGTGACAATAATCACAATTTCTTTGGTATGCACCTCGCCAGACTATCATCCAGCTTAGTTGAAGTTGCTAAACTAATAGGAACGTGCCGCCAACTAGGTACGCTTTCGAAACTTTTGTTTAACATTGTCTTATGTTTTACTTTGTAATAGAGCAGGAAGTAATATTTGGGACCAGTGGGTCGCTGTTACGTTATATATTTAATATTCTTACTTATATACTAAGTTTTAAGTAGTTAAGCATTGTCCGCGTTCTCTTTTAATAATTGTTTTTTATTTGATTGAAAAGGTGTTGCCTTGTAAGAAGAATACCTACAGTAAAACTTTAACCGGGGCAGTGTTCTGTTATTGGGTAAATCAAATAAACTATATTACTGTCTAGACACGTTCCCATAGTCTCGCCCGTGTAGTTTAATTATTTTATTGTAAACGGACAGCTCTCAAATAGGTCTGGTAATTTGCATAGCTACTGATTTATTCTTAAACAAGAATATATTTTTTGACAAAAATACAATCCAGGTTACCTCTAAATAAAATGTTTATGTTGATTCCTCATATTATTTATTTGTTAATTCTACGCGTTGAAAAATATTCATTATATTTAATAAAGTAATGATTAAAGAAAAAACTGTTTAACCGGATTGAAGTTATGTATTATTATAAATTTACAACTATTTAACATAATTTTAAATTTATCCGACGTTTCGCGTGCTTTACAGCGTGCGTGGTCACGGTGACTGAAGACAAAAGATGTTGGATTTGCCAAAAAAATTTGCCAAAACCCTCCATCTTTTAGTCGATACCAACTCCGGGGTAATAAATACAGATAAGGCAACTTTCTCTACAGCTGTGATACTTTTTGACATCCAACGTCTTTTGTCTTCAGTCACCGTGACCACGCACGCTGTAAAGCACGCGAAACGTCGGATAAATTTAAAATTATGTTAAATAGTTGTAAATTTAAAATAATACATAACTTCAATCCGGTTAAACAGTTTTTTCTTTAAATGTGTAAAGGTTATGTAAATCAAAGACAATACTAAGTAATGATTACATAATATTTACCAAGGAAAAGGTAAATAAACTTAATTTCAAATTTTATTATTCTGGTTAGTTTTTAATGTTTTCGTTAGTATCTCGACTTAAATTTATAATACAGATACTGAAGTTGCAGCCGTGCAAGTTACATATTAAACATTTCTATCGAAAAGTTTTAGGAATTAGAACTCTTTATAATATTCAATCAATACATTCAAGAATTTGCCTAATTTCACTTTGTTCAGTACATTTTAGGGTAACGCCATGTTCGCCCATTATAACAGGTCAGATCGGGGTCACCTAATTCGATTACATTACTGGCTTCAGCCTGGATGATGTAGATCTATCTTTGAATCGAATTATATAAAATGGGAGATGGTTATTTCAAAATTATACATTTCTAGGGTTTATTATGTATTGTCATAGTATGTTGTGTAGTCTTCTATTTCGAAATTGATGTCTCTAGAAATCAAATCCAAGAGCTTTATTATAAGAAAAAAAAATTTGAAGTTATACTTCTTTAGGCGCGTTATGAAAAATTAATGAGAGTGAAATTTTACGATGCGCGCGCACCGTGACACAAAATTAACAGAATGAAGTTGTCCACGGAAGATGCTACGGCATTGGACATAATTTAAAAACAACATTCGAATAATAATAGAATTTATGTTACACTTAATGTAAGAGAATAATAATAAATATTTATTTATTGAATTTTTCAAATGTAAACTGAACTTTATTGACTATAATGACTCCTTTTTCAGTCTTTGATTATTTAATTGTAATTAATTATTTGCATGCAATCAAAAACTATTTTTAATAATGCCAAAGAAGTATAACTTCTTACGCGCGTACATAAGTACACGCACCCTTTTTTTAACACCTAATCTTAGTCAAAGACGAATACAGATCAAAGTCAAGAAATAACTTTATTATACAGATGTATCCCTTTCGCTATTATTCATATAACACATTTAGTATTGTTGACCTGACTAACTAATTAGAATAGAGATAAAAACATCAACAACAGACCACCGAGTACAATGCTTCCCCGGTCACTGAATATATAAACGTCTCCCGCAGCTCTTAAAATAGGTTATTTAATCGACGCCAAAGATATCCAAATATAATTTATCATTAAAATTCTCAAGGAAATTTTTACTTTGTTAAACAGACAAAGCATAATTTATGAAACCGTATCGGGAAAATCGACTTGTTTGCTTTGAAAAGGTAACGGAAATCAAAACAATAACTTTAAATACTTTCACTGGAGTTTAAAGCGTTTCATTGACTTCGGTGGTACTTTGTGTAAGGAGTTTTAAATTCTAAGAACAGTGTACGAGTCAAAATAACGGTCATCAGAGTCATTAATTAAAGCTCCTTTTTTTTGAATTGGTTGTTAAATTATCGGATGTTAAATTATGAAGCTAAGTGTGTTGGAGTCTTTCTAGTCTAGTTTATTAGAATTATGTAGATGTTTCTTATGACGTAATAATTTATTAGTTTGACATACCTAATTGTTTGTATTACATTTATATGATCTATTACTATAATATAAGGCGGTATCACAATTAAATAAAGTGGTATATTAAATATCATTCTGTGAGCGCATTCGGTACAGTTAAAGAAAACATCGTACGAAGGCAAGAAAGTCTGAAACAAAAAGAGAGACTTAATATGTATTATAATACGAACAAGATACACGCTGTCTTAATTTAAGTCTTCTAGGGTCATTCTGATGTGTATTTTTAATGCCGTTTTAAATTGATTAAACAGACTAATATTTCAAATTTTTGACAGTAATTTATTAAATATCAAGTACATATATACAAAAACTGAAAGGCCTATAGCGATATACTCAAGGGCATTATTATTAAACAAACAGACAGCAAAGCCAAGGCATAAAACCTATAAGGTTGAAGATCCATAGGCTTCAAACATTATAATCATGATAAATTATCTGTATTAATGGAGTAATGTCCAGGACATCCACTTCATAAGCTTCCTTTATTACCCATTTTAATATTAAACTAAGTAACAAATGGTGCCTTCAGTAATGATTAATAACCGAATGGCCGTTTATATCAAAGACATTAACGAAATTATCCAAAAGTTTATCTATGGAGAAAAATATTTGATAATATATTGATGTAACGATTAGATGGAAAACGTTTTAGAATATTGAAGAATATATTTCTTTTGAAATTACGATTTCACTTATAAATTCCACCTGCCCACTGAAGTATTTCCAAAACAACTCGACTTAGGGTCCTTCAAGAAAAAAGCGTACCAATTGTTAAAAAACCGGGAACGTACTTGCAAGCCTTCTGGCAATGTGAGTATCACTTAACATTAAAGTCAAAAATCATTTAATCATATAGGTAACACGATGTACACTTATGAACGTCAAACAAAAAAGAAATGTATAGGAAATGCTTCTAACTTTACATTTAGTGCCAGTTCTCTAATCAAGGGCATATAACGGAAGAGAAGAACTGGCAATAAACTCTTTGCCACTCTTTTTAATCGCAATGTTTTTTTTTAACACAACGTTTGTAAGTGCTCTGCTAACGTTACACAGACACGTTCCACATGACATCTTAAGTAATGATTAATAATAACATAAATTTAAAACTTATTATATAATAATTTATCAGGTGAGCCTCCTGGTCGTTTGCCTGTTATAAAAACCGGTTAAATGGTTAACGTAGTCACAGCTGTAGAAGTAAGGGATTTTGAAATATTTTTTTAATAACTCCATTCAAAAACTTGGTTATGATATGTAAAGCTGCAAAAATAGTCCAGTAACATAGGTTCCTCAAATTAGAAGTATTAAGATAAATGAATAAAGAAGATTACGAATTATTTATAACACTTCATAAATGTTTTAGGATAAGTTAAAACACTGACGAAAGCAAATAATTAAAAAAAACAGCGTTGCAATCAAAAGCTACCGTTTTTCATCGAGTTTTCACCGCGGAATGTAAATTCATGAATGTTAATGTCATTCAGTTGACAGTCCATCGACAAATGTTTGTTTGCCGACTGGCTATCGAGTCAGTTTATGTTCCCAGAACTTTATAAACAACATTTGAAGTACAAATACCACAAGATATCGACCGTACACGACTACGTTTACATTGGAAACTTGAGAAACAAAAACATGCTTGCGATGGAATGAAGACGATAACAGGGGAGTGTAGAACAAAAGATGAAATGGTGGTTCGCTGTGCACTACACATTCTGGTTGTGTCGAGTGACAGAATGAAGATATACTTGTGGCCAATCGCAATCAAACCATTCGTGTCGTCGTTTCGTCTTTCGCTAAAATTGTCTTTCCCCAGCATTCGTACTTGTAGCTTCCAATATCCATAGATAATAAAATTGACCTTTGTACCCAATTTTGAGATGGTTTTTTCAATACCCGTGGCGCTTACGTCGCAAACTTCGGATTGCGTAGTCTAGAAACTCACCATTGAAGTGATGATAGCTAACACTAATGCTATTCTTAACTGTACTATGCCTACCCAATACCGTTTCAAATATTTTCTATATAATTGATATATTTTCAAACCAATATTAATGAACGCTACGTTTTATCCCCGGCTACGCAGCAATGGATTTTTATTTCTATGGCGGCAATAAACATATGCTCTCCCTGCGAAGAAATACAAAGGCACGTCTGACACACAAAAACCTTCTACGTGTGACGGCTATGCTGATCTTAATGATAAAGAAAAAATATCAAAGGAACGATAATAATTATTTATGAATATCTCGTATTATGTGAATCTCTTGAGAATAAATTTAAAAGTATTTTCTATATGCCTAATTACCACATAATACAGACTTACATACCTATTTGAAATTAATAGACCATTATAGCAATAATAATAATTAATATAAAATACATAAACATAATGATACTAATTCCAAATTAGTGAGAACGGATATTAATTAATTTTTGCACTGAAGTGGCCTTTGTTACGTTTAGTGTAGGGCTGTCAAGCAGTGTAAAATATATTAATCTAAATTTTGTTTTGATCTTCCATAAATGAGTTGTGAAAAGATGGTCGACTCTACCAAGATTACTAGTAAGATGGTTTCATTATTACTTCAAATTGGCTGACTTATGTCATATTGTACGACCTACTACTCTATGTACGCTTTTCATGATTTTATAAGAGCTGAGAGGATATAAATTAGTAGTCAGCATGCTCTTTCATATACATATCTCTCTTGTGTTATAATAATATCACTTTATTTACATCACAAACATATCACAAAACGTGAAAAAAATAACATAAGATACATGATGTAAATGGGCAATATTAATGCTAAAATCAGTTTCGTGTAGATAACCCAGGCGTAAATAATTTTTACAAAGTTTTCAATGGTAAAATGTTGTGTGGGTGAGGCGTTGTGTGCTAATACAACTTCGTTGGTTTACTGCTGAACAATGCGACTTTATCACAAATTAAGAGCTTATGTTACATATCTTTGTAAGGATATGAATAGTATAAGTTTATATAATTAGATTACTTTCGACAACCCTTGTATGACGTGTTACGCTAAAACTAAAAGGATAAGGACTGGCTCTTTGTAATCATGAAAGTATGAAAATAACTGTTAAACTTTCAGAACCTTTATTAAGGTTAAACTTTGAGTTTGAACCAATTTTGTACAATTAAAAGTAATAAGGATTTTATGTAAGTATCGGTGTCCGAATAAACCCTCACTTTATTCATATTTTAAAGAGTTATTTTTTTTAAATTGACGAAGTAACTTAATTCTTAAGCTATTTTGTAAAATATTTAACACCGGCCAATAATTTCTTTTGTGCTATTAAAAACACACTCAAACTGCGCTGTTACTTATGTGTACGACATCATACGTTTTTGTTTACTGTGGATATAAACAGTGTCCGTTGCTTATCATAGCCAGTCTTTAGCTTCACTTCATCCTCTGTCCAAGTACTCAAAAATCAAACGAATTATAATACCTTTGATTTAACTTAACTATCTAAGCGCGCTACAACTGGTTTTCCTTCGTAAAAACATCATATTAATAACAGTCGACATAAACATTGAAATCCCAAATAGCATTCAATCAAATCACCGATACGTTATCGTGATGAATATATATTATTTTGTTTATTCCCTCGGTACATGTAAACGCTTTTACTTTGAGCGAGCCGATCCAGATCAATCAAAGTTACGACAAATTGGTTAAGCCAATGTTGCTCAGCGTTCTGAAAAAGCCACATTAGGGTTCTGCGAATAATTATATTTTTCTCTAGACTACAGATAAGGTACAATATGTGACCACGGCACTAATAAATAGGGGTAGCGTGAGAGGGGGTGGCCAGTGTCGCATCTTATAACTGTTAGTTGATACAAATGATAAATTTATGAAGAGTTATTGACGGAAAATGATTATTCACGTTTAGCAAGTTTATGGTATTGTGGTGCTTCTGACATAGTGCCAAAATTAGACCGTTTCTGAGAGCGAGGTTTTTACGATTTTTGTAACGAATCTTCAGAAGAAAAACAGTCATGTGGTTAAAATAGGAATGCAACGCAAATTTACATAATACTTGTTTATAATCCTGCTCTTATCTTAAACTTTAAGTGAAAAACGAATAGATATCTCTTTTCAATAGTAAGCGCTTACAGAATAAAATTATTCTACTGAGTTTTAACATGTTTCTTTATCTTTGTAGTCAAGGTATACTCTAACGATTTATCTATACCGTAAAGTTGAAGTTAAAGACAGAGAAACAAATACTTAATCAAAAAATCGTAATTATATCATTCACTTCATCCCCCCCCCCCCCCCCCCCCCCCCTCCCCCCCCCCCCCCTTTTTCCCCCCCCCCCCCCCCCCCCCCCCCCCCCCCCCCCCCCCCCCCCCCCCCCCCCCCCCCCCCCCCCCCCCCCCCCCCCCCCCCCCCCCCCCCCCCCCCCCCCCCCCCCCCCCCCCCCCCCCGCCCCCCGCCCCCCCCCCCCCCCCCCCCCCCCCCCCCCCCCCCCCCGCTTCGCCGTGCCCCCTCCCTGCCCGGTTCTCCTTTCCCCCCCCCCCCCCCCCCCCCCCCCCCCCCCCCCCCCCGCCCGTCCCTGGTCCCCCCCCCCCCCCCTCCCGCCCTTCTTTTTCCCCCCCCCCTTTTCCCCTTCCCCCCCCCCCCCCGCCCCCCCCCCCCCCCCCCTCTTCTCTCCCCCCCCCCCCCCCCCCCCCCCCCCCCCCCTTTTTTTTTTTCTCCCCCCCCCCCCCCCCCCCCCCCCCCGGGGCGCGGGGCCCCCCCCCCCCCCCCTCCGGGCCCCCCCCTTCTCCCTCTTTTTCCCCCCCCCCCCCCCTCTCCTTTTCTCGGGGGTTGGTGTCTCCCCCCCCCCCCTTTCCCCCCCCGTCTCTTTCCTCCCCCCCCCCCCCCCCCCCCCGGCGGGGGGGGGGGGGGGCGGCCCCGCCCCCCCCCGGGGGGGGGGGGAAGGGGGGGGGGCCCGGGCCCGGGGCCCCCCGGGGGGTGGCCCTCCCCCCCGCCCCCCCCCTGTTTTTCTTTTTTCTTTTTTTTTCCCCCCGCCCCCCCCCCCGGTTTTTTTTTCCCCCCTCCCCTGTCTCCCCCGCCGGGGGTGGGGGGGGGGGGGGGGTGGTGGGGGGGTGGCTGTTTTCCCCTCCCCCCCTCTGTCCCCCCCCTCCCCCCCCCTGGGGCCCCCCCCCCCCCGTTTCCCCCCCCCCCCTGGTCGCCGTTCCCCCCCCCGGCTCCCCTGTGGGGTTTTCCGGTGGGGGCCCTGCCCTCCTCCCCTCTTTCCGCCGGCGGGGGGCGCTTTTTTTGTTTCCCCGTTTGTGGCGGTCCTTTCCCCCCCCCCCCCCTTTCCCCCCCCCCCCCCCCCTTTTTTCTTTCCCCCCCCCCCCCCCCCCGGCCCCCTCCCCGGCGCCTTGGGCGGGGTTGCTCTGGGGCCCCGCGGCCGCCGCCTATTCGTTTCCCCTCTCCCCCCCCCCCCCCGCCGGCCCGGCTTTTCTTCCCCCCCCCTGCTCTCCCCCCGCCCCCCCCCCCCCCCCCCCCCCCCCGCCCCTGGGGGGGGGTTCTCCTCCCGGTCCCCGGGGGGGCCCCCCCTTCCCCCCGCCCCCCCCGCCCCTCGGGGGGGGGGGGGGGGGGGCCCCCCCCCCCCCCTCGCCTGGTTCGGTGTTGGTTTTCCCCCCCCCGCGCGGTGGTTTTCCGGGCCGCCCGGCCCGCCGCCGCGGGCCCGCCGGTTTTTTCCCCCCGCCGGCGGGGGGGCGGCCTGGGCTGGGGGGCCCCCCCCCGGGGGCGGGTTTCCGGGGGCTCGCCCCGCGCCTGGTTCGCCCCCCCGCGGGGCCCCCTTGTCGCCCCTCTCTCTTCTTTTCCTCTTTTTTTTTGCCCCCTCTTCTCTTCTTTTTTTTTTTCGGCTCCTTCCTCCTTTTTTTTTTTTTTTTTTTTCTGCCGGGGGGTCCCTGGTTTCTCTCTTCTCCCCCCGGGGTTTCCCTCTTCTTTTTCCCCAGGAAGAGTTTTTTTTTTTTTCGTTTTTGAGATCCGGCGCCTTTTTTCCCGGTTTTTCTTTGCGCGGTGCGCGGGGCTCTCTCTTTTTATTTTGCTTCTCCCCCGCCCCCCCATTTTCTCGGTTCGGTTGCTTTGTTGGTGCCGGCGGCGCCCCCCCTCTCCCTGGTCCTATCTCCTTCTGGGGGCGGGGGGTCCGGGGGGGGGGGGGGGGCGGATATTTTTCCCCTGCTTCTGTCTCTTTTTCTTGCGTGCCGCTCCCTGAGCCCCTCACCCCTCTTTTCCTCTCCCCCCCCCCCCCCTTTTCTTTCCCCCCTCCCGCCTCTGGGCGCTTTTTTCCCTCGGTTGGCGCGGGGGGTCGCTCTTTTGCTTCCTCCCCCCTGGTGCGGTAGGGGTTTTTTTGGCGGCTGCGTAGGGGTTTTTGGGGCTTTTTTTTTGGGGCCCCGCGGCGGGGGGGGGGGGCGTTTCCTGCTCTCTTTTCTTTCCCCCGCTGTGGGGTCCCTCCTGTTTTGGGGGGGTTTCCTTTTCTTTTTCCGTTTTTTGCGGCCGGGTGTTTCGCGGGGGGGCGTTCGTCTCTCTGGCCCGGGCCGCGGCCATGCCTGCCTTCCCGCTTCCGCCCCCCCTCCCTTCTTTTTTTTTTCTTTCCCTCCTTTGCCCGTGGTTTTTTTGTTTTTTTCCCCTCCTTTGGGTGCTTCCCCCCTTTGGGTTTTTTTCTCTTTCCCCCTGGGGGGGATGCGGGTTTTTTTTTTTTTTCGGCTTCTCGCGGCCTTTCCTTCGTTCTCTTTTTCTTTGGCGGCTTTTCCGCCCG
Organism: Pieris macdunnoughi; assembly: GCA_905332375.1. Taxonomy (NCBI): domain Eukaryota; kingdom Metazoa; phylum Arthropoda; class Insecta; order Lepidoptera; family Pieridae; genus Pieris; species Pieris macdunnoughi. Next base: position 1,047,423 of record CAJOBZ010000046.1, read on the forward strand.
GCGCGTTTTTCGCCTCTTCCGCCGCGGCCTTCGCGGCTTTTTTTCCTTCGGTTCGGGGGGGGGGTTCGGCGCCGCGGCGGGCGGGGTCTTGGTGGGGTGGTTTGGGGGGCTTCTTTCTTTGTTGTTTTGGCGGGCCCGGTGTGTTTTGGGGTGGTGGTTCCGGGGGTTTTTTTTTTTCGTCTTTTCCGTTCTTCCCCCCTTCCCTTTTTTTTTGTCCCTTTTCGGTTTTGGTGTTTTTGTGGGGGTTTGGGGTTTGGCGCGGGTCTGTTTTTTTCTCTTTTTTTTTTTTTGGGGGGTGGGTCGGGGTGTTTTTTGGGGTTTTTTTGTGGGGGTGTCACATCACACTTCAGTTTAATTTCCCAAACCCTTGGATCCCATAATGGCTAATGCGCGACACAAAAAAACAACTTGGTAGTCTTAACCCTATTTTTATTTATGTATTGGAGAATTCCGAATCACTTATTTCTTTAATGTGAGTTCAAGTTACCATGAAAATGCGAAAGTATTTTCATTGAAATTCATTCTAGAAATTTGAAACATTTTAATCTTTTATATTTTGCAGTTATTTGATGCCCTCAAAGTAGAAATATAAGGATTTTTTACAAATTAAAAAAGTCGTCACACGTCAAGTATTAGTAAAATATGTGAAAAATCACACTACACCATTTTTAATTTATTTGTTGGTTTTTAGGTTATGTTGCTTTTGAAAGGTGCATTAAAAAAATTAAAAAGGGACGAGAGCCTTTATTCAACGAATTGTAAGGCCACGTTCACACGGCGATTATTTTCCCGTATACCGTATACGAGATTTTATCGAATAGAGTAGTGACAACAGAATATATATGAAAACTTAAAAATTGTTTACACGGCGTTCATACGGGAAAATCCCGTGTTCGAGAAATATATTTTACCGTATACCGTGCGAAGTTGTCACTGGAAACGCCGCGTCTCGAAACGATTTTATCGAATACGACACGCAGTGGCGCTTATGTTCATGTCGTCTCGTTCACACGACTCGCCCATTCGAGAATCGTACGCACTCTTGTGCGTTGCATCAGTCGGTTGTCAATATGGAGGACAGAATTCCAATATTGATCGAGGATTTTATTTCCTTGATCGAAAAAAAATCGAATCGAATGGTTGCCGTGTGAACGATTGCATCGTATACGGTAAAACCGTATACGTGAAAAAATCGAATCGAATGGTCGCCGTGTGAACGTGGCCTAAGTGTTGGGCGGCAGTATCACCTTTTTCATTATTTTAAATTACCACACAACATACTCAATTATTCGTAATAATGACGCTTCTTATAGAAACGGAAGTACGAAAGAGGAAAGCCGGCCGGTAGCTCCTCGGCCCTGGAGCGCAAGCTGCCATAGAGGCATTAATAAAAGTTCAATTTGAAATATTGGCTAGAGGTTAAAACTCTAAAAATTATAATATAAGCGAAGTATATTTTATTTGATACGCCAAGGTTTCACGCAGCATCAAAATAGACACTGACGAATTATCCAATAAAAGTACAATCGTCAACAAAGAGCAAACATTATTTTATTAATTATTGTTTTTGAATATATAATAAATAATTCATCAAAGATGTCACTCACGCATTTAACTGCTCGGAAAGTAAACTACAAACTATGAATTAATTCTAAATTATCACTTACGAGTATGTCGCAATACTTAAAGGACCGATAGTTTTTTTATTTAACTCCTAAATTCCTAAATTCCTTAAGTTTTGCTTAGAATAGTGTAATTTTAATAATATCCATCAAATACTGTATTAATGTGCTCGCCGAAGTCCATGTCTATTCACAGCATGTCTGTCTTCATAGAGTTTACATCTTAAAAGCTTTTTGAAATATTTTGCCGTCACTTCACAAATGTGTAGCGTCGATTCAGACGTCACGAATATTTTTAAAACAAGGCATTTGAAAATGCATTGGTTTCTGTTGGGATTTCAAAAATGGAAGCCATTTTTAAAATCGCCTACGGAGTTTGACTTGAACAATTTCGTATAAGCTAGTATTGACGGTGTATTATGCAACATTCATATGCAACGAAATTCCTAGATATATAGCAACTCTTACAAAGTTAAATTACATATATATTTACCATGGAGAATGTTCAGAGGAGTTGTTCGAACTAATAACTGCAGCTGAATTTCATTTTTTCCGAACCAATTCGATCTAGGGACACTAAGTTTAAGAAAGGTACCAATTCTTAAAGGCCGGCAACGCACTTGCGAGCCTTCTGGCAATGTGAGTGTCCATGGGCGGCGGTATGACTGAACATCAGATGAGCCTCCTGCCCGTTTACCTCCTATTACATAAAAAAAGTAGTTGTATAAATTGCACGTGATCAGCTATCTTTCTTTGTTATCATTTTTGTCAATATATTCTTTAAAACGCACGTTTATAGAGATCTAAAGCATCTATCTATCTATACAGACATCTAAAAGCTGATATGTTAGCTGATGTATGTAAAGTTAAGTTGTAAATATGTATTATTTCTCTTGAAAGTGCATATGGCTAACTATATACTAGCTAACGTTTTAAGTTTGTTAAAGATAATTGTATAATTAAAAAATACACAACATAAAAAAAATACAAAACTATCGCATTGCATATGAACTTTTAAGAAATTTGAAAATATAATAAATCATTGGTTGTGCTGTTACATTTAACAATTTCTTCATCCTTCTTCTCAAGTCAGTATAACCAGAACATTTTATGTACGCGAGTGTACCTCGTATGAGAGGGTATCACAACCTAACCCCTTTCCATCAGCGCCAGCTGACCGGCCTAATAATACATGAATTGTGCTATTCATCACTACTCATAGCATGTTTTTTGTACGAGTAATTTGGATTTACGTGGATATTATACGATTTTAATCTGCTTATGCGTAACTATATAAAAGGCATTTAGATTTTAGTTGGAAATTTAAAACCATTTCTGTCCATACTACTCATACGTATTTATACGTAAGTATGTTAAAAATCAAAATACGGGACCGAGTAAGACTAACACAAGTAAGAAACAGGACGAAACTAGAAAATATAGAATACAGTGGGAAACAATTAACATGACGTTGGTTAGGCCACACGATAACAGATAATACAGGTAAATGGAATAAAGATTGTAGAATGGTATCCATGACAAGGCAAAAGAAATAAAGGAAGACCATTGATCCGATCTAAAGAAAGTAACAGGCCCAATAAGCACAGCCCTGGACAGACTACAGTGAAAAAATCTGGTGGAGGCCTATGTCGGAAGACAAGCAAACTCCGAGGAAGATTGAGTAGATTGATTATAATATTAAATATCAAAATATGTTAATGCATAAGATTAGTTATTAGGTGTAAGTACTTGGTTGTTTGAAGGCTTCATTCATTAAATCTAATTTAAGAAATGAAGAAAAAATTTCATATCAATATTATTTAATTTATCGTAAGTCAGGTGAAGGCTGTCTCGCAGCTAAGTCTAAGTGCGCTTAAGTCTTAGCTGCAAGTGCAGAATACTAAACGTATATACGTAACTGGTGAGGTCATCGTCAGGTCTCAGGGTTGAGAAATGGACGCTTAATCATAAGGCTACTTTTCGGGTAATATTATGGATGAATTCAAACTCAAACTCAAAATAACTTTATTCTTATAGGTAACCAGGTACTTATGAACGTCAACAGAAAAGATGTGAAATTGATTCTAAATTTACATTTAGTACCAGTTCGCAAGTCAAGGGCGTAGAGCGGGCGAGAAGAACTGGCAAGAAACTCTCCGTCACTCTTTTTAATCGCCAAGTTTTGAGTCATACAAATTGTTTGTTTGGCAGAGCATACTTAAATAGTTGAACTGGAGCAAATCAATCCCAAGGATCATTTAAATAATCGTTAAATTTATTAAAAGCTTTATTGATTCATTTATGTTTCACGTAAGTTTTGAATTTATTCAGTGATAATTCTCTAATTTCGCTTGGGAGTTTGTTGTAAAAACTAATACAATTTCCATACAAGGAGTGGTTTATCTAGAGCCATATCTAATGTTAGATAGATTAGGTTCTTCTAATATAATTATTCTTGGATTGTTTGTTCTAAACTTTGATAACGAATAAACAATAATGACAGTAGTGTTTGCTAAAATACGTGTTTATAAAAATTGTATTTAAGTAGGTCGCAATAATCTTACCAAATTCCGCCATAATTTTAACCCTAAAATGTATATTTTCTAATTTATTTTAAACCAAATAGCCGCCATCTTAAAATCCTTCAGTCGAGCAAATTGGGGGCTTAAGAAAGCATATTTTGTATTTTGAATGATGTCGGTGAAATAACAAGGATGGCAATACGTTTACCATTTATAACTTTAAATTTATATATTTTTGTGTGATGATAAAGTAAAGGGGCATCAAAATATATTATTATCCAAGATCGCTAACCTTTATAAGAAAAAAACTCTTAACATATCGATCTGTCTCTGTTAATTTATTAAAGTTTACCACATCATACATAGTACTAAATCTACGGCTAATTTTACAAAAACATCCATCTCAAATGTATGACAATTTAAGTAAACATAAGTGTTACAAAAAAATATTAAAAATATATATATATACGATATGAAAATATGAGCATACAAAAAGCTAACAGTAATTTTCCTGCCATTAGAAGCAGAAAAAAAGCCGCATCGAATGACCTGGGTCCTGTGTATCAACGAAAAAAGGAATTACATACGTTCGTTGATAGGCACCCGACTTATGCTATTTTTAGGCAAGATTAAGTGCTGCTATGTAGACCAAAAATCTGTCATTTCAGACATCTTGCACTTCGCAAAAGAAAATCTGCGATTTTTTCTTTACAAATGCACTTCTTCCCATTAGAAAGTTCCGATCTTACTTCGCATTCGCACATTCTTGCGATTTACTTACAGTCATCCTTGGGACGCACAGTTTTAGTCCGCTTTACCATTTACGACAGCTTATTTCAAAACATTACATTACCAAATGACCCGCTCACTTCTAATTGTAATTATAAAAATCTACATCTTGAATTGCAATATGAAAGTACCCTAGGATATTTTTCCTGCATACAGCATATTTTCCGCCTGTAATTTGAGGAGCGTCCCGCGCTTTTTCGTCCTTAGACAGTGTTTAACGTTTAAAAAAAAAAGTTTTAACAGCCAAAACGACTTATGTACGTGAAAAGTTTACATTGCAAATTGCACAGAGTTCAATAAATATGTTAAAAATGGAATATCATGGATGGGCCCAGAATCTTATTTTTCTTTTAATCTATTTTTCAATGTAACAAGTGCAATATGTCTTTTTACGATCCATCTTCACGCTTCCATAAATATATGTATATTACGTATATTTTAATAAAAATAAAATAAGCCCTACAAAAAGGTTTCCCGAAATTTTGATATCGCAGAAAAATATCGCAAAATGCGAATTAAGTTCGCATAGGCATCGCAACAGTTTGCTTGGGGAGTCTCTAAAACCGATCATCCCACTACCGAATATATCCAGCTATAACCTAAAGAATAAAACTAACGTGTTAAAAAATTAAGATTTCGATGCAGTGAATGGGAACAAATTGGTTCGTACCAAAATAATTCCATTAATAATGAATTCGTGTAAAGCAATTAATATTAATTATCGAGTCCATTTCCATTTGACTCGAATACAGATTTACGGGTAGTTGACTTTAATTCATATTATGTGTATTTAATGGCTTTGGAAAATTTGTAGTAATTTATTATATACCTTGTAACTACATGATTCGAAACTTTGCAAACCTAAACCACATACAAAATTAAAATTCTAATATAATTGACATGAGTGTATAAAAAATTATGTTTACTAGTACATGCAGTTCTATCTGGTAATAAAAGTAAGGGCAAGGGCTGTGATATCAAACCCGAGGACGTGTATTGAAATCACACTTATGCAATGGCAGTTTCCATGTCCAAATTTGACTCGCTCGTACGATTAAGGAAACAAAGTGAGGAAATCCGCGTGCTCTGACCGGCGGAGGCGGGTAGTACCAGGCACATAGAAGACTCACTAACTTAGATAAAAAAATATTGAGCATATTCAGAAATCTGAGGACAAGAGCATGTCACTGGTATCTAACAGTGCCATGCTAGTATAACTGTGCCATCTTCCTAGTACCTACTACAAGTATATACTATAATAAAATATGACTACAACGCAAAACATGAACAGACGAATCGCGCTTAAAAGGTCTATTAACTCAGCGCATAAATTAATCTTCATATATGGCATATAACAAAAGTCGAACTAGGTAAATAAATCTAGAGAAAATTTACTGAAAATAAACATTTACAATTCGGATATTTTAACAATTAATTAATATAATTGAATCATCTTTGTGTTGGACCACTGCCTATATCACCATATGAAATGGCCTTTCACTGACTCTGTCCAAGCGAAGTAAAGAAGATAATATACAGTATTACGAACCAAGATTCTATCAAGTTGCCAACTTTGGACTTGAACATCCCGTCGAAGGATTGGTGTAAATTCTAGTAAGTAAATGAAATATATCGCATTTTTGTCAGATACAACAGAACTGTTCAAATGTGAAATAGCCACATGTTAACTTTTATTAGACGTGGACACATTCCAAGTTGGCAAGCTTTTAACTGATACCAACTTTAAATGTACTGTGTTTGCATGTTGAGGTCCGATTGTCAGGTCCATTGACTTGTCATAGATCATTAAGTTATTTTAACGCTATTCAAAGCGCTATTATATAGAGAACTCAATAACACTTTATTTTTCATAAAACAGTAAAATTCGTTAAAGAAATTATAATTTAAAAAAATGTTTCAACCTTAAGTAACTAAATTCAGTGACCGCGTAAGTTTTCCGTTCCCATTATACATACATAACAAACACAAAAACTTAATTTTTGAAAGTAATTGCCATTGAATGGGATTTCCAGATTGAGCCGGTTTCAATTTAGTTTAACATGACTTTCTATGAATGGAAATTATTCTGGTGGACGTGATTAAACGAAAGCCATATTGGAGTAATTAATAACTGCATATTTGTAACGTATTTCACAGTTTGAAATAAAATATCACGAATCACACTATCGCAATAATAGTTGTTGCATAATCAAAGTTGGCAATACAGCTATAGTTTAACCCAAACACACACAAAAAAATTAGATAAAGAAAATATGTAAGTTTAGGAAATATTGAAAAATGCTCAGTATTGCTAAATCATAAAATATAAGAATAAACTCTGAAGTTAGCAACAAGCGTAATTGAAGTGCAAATGTAGCTGCATTCACGTATGTGTAGCCCAAATTTGTTTTTATTGAAAATTAATTATATCAAATCAATAACATTTACAAAGGGAACTAAAAAATACCTGATAGCTAGTACATACATGTCAAAACAATGACTGACAAAACATTTTACAATGAGAACGTAAATAAAATAAACCAGTAATTTGGCGCCAGCTGGAAAAAACCAACTCAATTAGTAAAGCTGTTTGAATTTTAATGACAAAGAATCTTGTTCAGTTTTGATATCGGATATTGTGCAAATTTAATTCACTACCGAAATGTCACACAAAAGTAATAGATTTGCATGTCAAATGTAGGTTAATTATAATATTGTTATTATTATGTAAGTCGACGCTAATGTAGATATAAGAATAACAAACAATCTATGTCCGCCACAAATTTCATATGGACATGGCTTGGCTGACAGAAATATGACACCATAGAAACGCAGGTTACGTCAAATTTAAAACGACCCCTTTTTCACGAAAACGAAAATTTAGCTAAGTAAGTTGTAAACTCAATCAAACAGTTTCGAAGAACAGTTGTTTTGTATTAATTAATTAAATTATTGAATTTTAAACGAGTCTAATATCCTTTAATAAGTCTCGGCTCTATATACGTCGTTTAACACTGCGATAGCTTGAATATCAAGATACAACTTGTACAATGTTAATGGTTAAAGTTCTAAGTCGACTATTTAGCCAAGCATTTGTTGCAATGCAAGCGACGTAACAAAAGTTACGGGGTAGGTATACGACACATTTCAACGTATATTTAACTATTTCAGTAGAAAGCAAACCGAGTAAACATTCTTACAGATAATTTATTGTTCGGTAATGGAACCCTTTCATCTTAAATAAATGCTTTAATAAATAAACCCGGCATGATGGAAAATTATTACTTTAATATTTTTACTCGCGTTATTACACGATCTTTAAAAATAGTCTTGTACATTATTCAAATAAATAATAATATTATATTTTTTTTTACATATTTGGTTTAATCACCGGCCACACTGCTACTGGAATTTTCTTAATAAGAAATCTCAATTCAGACTTCTCATCTGAAATAAAAATAATGAAAATATTTTTAAATGGAAGCCTTAGAAGTTTAATAGGTACTATTAAAACTTCATCATCACCAGTGTTTATTATGTATAATAATTTACACTATAAAATGTATTCGATTTAACATCATACAGTGTAAAGATATCGTGATATATTACGAAATTTATGAATACTTTAATACATAAATAAACGATTTATTTTCAAAATATTTTGCCGTACAATAGACTTTTGCTTATAAGCATTCGTGTTGTTTGAATTTGATTTGCGATGGATTTAATTTAAGCCTCATAAAATACTATTATGTTTTTTCATTCACCGTTTGACCGCTAAATTTTTATAATATTCTGTGGCTTTTTCAATTAGGTTTTTCGACGCTTTTTCTTTAAGTTACTTGATTAGCTTTTTTACGTAGGGAAATGCTTTGCGCCATACTCTTCCGCGGCGGAACTGCATAGTGCAATGTGGGACTTGCTATCTTGAACCCCGACTAAAACCCCAAGGCGCTACCAATAATCGCTTTAAGCGGGCTGCGGTGACAGCAGAGCCTTATCCGCTTGCCGACCCGCAATACAGCTTTATAAGCTGACTTAACCATTATTATTTCGTCGTAATAAAATTAAGACTCCTTTTTTATTATTAATAATACTCATTATATTAATTACAATAAACTCGTTCACGAATGGTGTGTTACGCGTCTGGCGAAATATGCCCCCCCCGGCTACATCGGTAATATTTTTATTTACAATAATCATGGGCGAGCCGGGGCGCAATTCCTAGCGAGACCCGCTCTTTCAGTTTTGTTTGCCGCCTTTATACGAGTATATTTAATATTTTTTGTTCCAGGCACGGTCTGTGCGTTATTAACATGTCCTGAAGGCCGTTACGGTCTACAGTCATCTGCATTTGTTGCTCCAGGTCGTGCCTGAACGATGCGAATATAGAGCAATGTAGAAGCACATGTTCTACTGTTTGTTATTCATTAGTGCAGGCACATGTTGGGCTTGTCCCAATTTTAAACCTATGCAGGTAATGTGTAAGAATTTGCGCCATCAGCCTTGATTCTGTAACTTACTTTTCGAGCTCACACAGCGGTTTTCACAGAGGCGGTCGCGCTCAAATCAGTCGTAAAGCAGTCATTTTACGATTTGGCATTCTGATAAGGAGGGAGTTTATTGATTTGAGCGCGACCGCCGCTGTGAAAACCGCTATGTGAGTTCGAAAAGTGAGTTACAGAATCGCAAGGCTGGAGTGTGAAACGCTTCTATTTTGTCAATTTATACGCAGTTCTAACATTTCCGATTAATAATTTTGTAGTTCCAGCTGTTTCACCCCCCAGGTAGCGCTCAATCCATACTTCTTTTCCAGACCCATTTTGGCTACACGTAATTTTTGATTGAGATCTTTGTTTAGTTTTGTATGTTTAAAAACTTACACTATTAATCTTATTTTAATATGATTTTTAATCATAAGCAAAAAAAAAAAAATTTAATCCATTTTTTAAATTTATGTTTTCCATTCTGAGGGCTCGACATGTAACACACTTATTAAAACGATACTTCTTGTGTTTGAAGGTCTATAAAATCCAGCATAATGAGAAAATGCAGTAAATTTTAGTTTTTTAGTATTCAAACGACACTTTCAAATAATTGACAATTTTTTAATTTCCACCCGTACCACCTCGACGTCCTTTGTTCTACAACATGCTTTTCAAAAAAAAAAAAAAAAAAAAAAAAAAAAAAAAAAAAAAAAAAAAAAAAAAAAAAAAAAAAAAAAGGGGGAAAAAAAAAAAAAAAAAAAAAAAAAAAAAAAAAAAAAAAAAAAAAAAAAAAAAAAAAAAAAAAAAAAAAAAAAAAAAAAAAAAAAAATAAAAAAAAAAAAAAAAAAAAAAAAAAAAAAAAAAAAAAAAATAAAAAAAAAATATAAATTTGGGGGGGGGGGGGGGGGGGGGGGGGGGAAATATTTTTTGGGGGGGGGGGGGGGGGGGGGGGGGGGGGGGGGGGGGGGGGGGAAAAAAATTTTGGGGGGGGGGGGGGGGGGGGAAGGTTTTGGGGGGGGGGGAAAAAAAAAAAAGAGCCCCGGGGGGGGGTGGGGGGGAAGGGAGGGGGGGGGGGGGAAATTTTATAAACCTGGCACGCACGCCACGCACCATCACTATGTGGAACCAGCTACCCACTGAAGTATTTCCGAACCAATCCAACAAGGACCCTTTCTTGAAGGGTAAGCGTATCAATTCCTAAAATTTGTGAGCTTTCTGGCTGTCAAAGCATATCACTTAACATCACATGAGCCTCCTGCCGTTTACCTGCCTCTATAAATTTTTTTAAAAGATAAGTTAATTTATAAAAAAAATTGTTGTACGATCGTTTTAGTTTGCAATCACTTATATTTCAAGAAATAAATTGAATTTAACAGTTAACTCGTTTGTAAAAACTTCAGGCGGTGATCGGCCGATAATTTAATTATTTGGAATTCGTTGAAAGTTTAAGATGTATTCATTTGTAAAGTTGAGGACCGATCTGGTCGCTAACTCCAAAAAAGTACATTGTTTCTTTCCATTTTTTGTCATCGTTTCTTGAAGTGAGGACAATGGGAAAAATATATGGTAGAGTTGAGTAGTTTATGTATCCATTTTGAAAGATACCTACACGATTTAAATAACTTCGCTCGATAGAAAAAACATAGGCAATTTTTGACACTTTGAATTCATTTTATGACGAAAATGTATATAGAAAATGATTTTGAACTTTACACGATATATTTTATCGCATACTTGGCTTGCGATAAAATATATTATTTTTATCCATTTCAGAAAAAAAATTCATAAAAGTAATTAAATGTTTTACAGAACTTATTGTTATTACGGGCTGGCGCGCCTCAGTGCTCCAGCTCTCCACTACGCCTTGCAGTCCACCCCGAGACACTAACACAGCAATTCGTGCTGAGATAGGGCCTTAACCTAACATCTAGTTTGTGCCTGCTACATCGTCGTAAACTACACAATACACATGTTATACCAACGGGCAGTTAAATAAAACCCAACAGTACAGGATAACGATTAATAATATTATTCCCATCATCAAGATTATAGTTTTTCAGCTGTTGAAATAATTAAACTTGTTAATAAAGTCTGCCTAACTAATGACCGATCCTGATTTGCTATTTTAAAAGAGTACCGAGAATTTTTTACGCCGGATTTTTCTCTCGGCCTACACCCTCTGTCTTCTTTGCCGATGAGTAGGGATGCCTACAAATTCAAATTTAATGACGTGGAATAAGTGATACATGTATCTTATGTTCCATAATAAACATATTTTTTTTTTTTAACTTCATATTAAATTTTCTGACTTAGCCATTTTAGGGTAGATAACTAACACATTCGCAGTTCCTATACGTGTGTAAAACTTACTACGGAAATGTTTTAAATTATTGTTATTATAATAAAATAATATCGTTTAATTTAAACATACATCAACTGAAATTCCGACTTTGACATTAATGCAAATGTCCAGGAAATAAAACTGCATATGCAAATGGCTTTTAAATTCGTTCCCATTGTTATCGTGAAGACGTCAATAGCAGTAGAATTTATGCTGACGCGACGTGGGAAATGAGAGCTCGTTTATCACTTAGGTAAGAACGTGATAGCTTTGGAAGGCTTTAGAAGAGTTACGTCTGGTTCTGCGCCTGTCTATATTCGATGTTCTCTCATAAATGCGGACCATTTATACAGGCTAAATTTTCATACTAGAACGAGTTGACGACATCATCTTAATTATGCTGTTCTGATAAGCGATTGCCATATTAAAATTATGTAAGTTGGTTAACAAAAGCTTCGTGTAGATTTATGATACTCAGGCCTACTCAGTACTGCAGTACTTTACGAGTACCTAGGGACTATACGGGATTTTAATCTCGACTATAGTCTAGTAACATGATTCCCGTTGAGGCGTGAAACAGACACTAAATTCAGCATCGGATTTTGTTTAAAATAAGATATATACATCTCACAGAAGCACGTTTTTTAAAAAGCTTTTGTACTATTTAATTCGGGCCGAAATTAACTTATATAATTTTTAAATAGTGTCTATAATGACATATACATAACATTTATTACAAACGAAACACACACACATAAACATATAAAATAATAATTATCAAAAAAGAAAAATATCGAAAAAAATATGGAAAAAGATAAGGAATAAGGTAGATTTTAAGTGTGTGCGTTGTGGTTGTAACTGGCCCTGGCTGAGCATTATTCTGTGGAGCGTACGTGTTCCACAGCGCTGGTCATTCTGCCACAGACCAAAAGAGTTAGTTTGCGCCTCAGACGCAAAAATAATTTTGTATTAATTGTCAGTTACCTGCCTTAACCTAATGTGATAAGCAGTCTTTCACATTCCTCGTAGCGGTTTAGGAATAGATGGCTAAATAAAGTGCATACAAAAAATATTTTATTTACGCCGAAACTGTATTTGGCAGGTACAGGATTTCATTTTACCTTTGGCAAGTATATTTGAGCCAAACAAGGTTCATCGTTTTAATCTAGAAAAAATCCCCGGTAACACAACCTTGGCCAGGTGCCAACATCCATTTAGAATTTTTATTTTAGGATTAAAAACATTTTTAGAGTGCTTGGGTCCCAAGTGTTTTAAAACAACAGTCTAATATTCATATCATTAATTATTACTTACTAACTTAATGTCCTATAACCTCTAGATGGGGCAGCGGGCGTCCACAATGAGTCTCCATCGCGTTCGGTCCTGAGCCTCGTATCTCACCTCGCTCCAAGTCTTTCCGGCTCTCTTTGCCTCATCTGCAACTGTACTGTCGCATTTACATTCAGCCGTAGTGAGCAGGGAAATGGGTAGGGAAGTGGGCAGGACGAGTGTGTAAACGCGTCCTGCCCACTTCGATGCCCACTTCGCTGCCCACTTCGATGCCCACTTCGATGCCCACTTCGATGCCCACTTCGATGCCCACTTACCTGCCCACTTCCCTGCTCACTACGGCTGTATGTAAATGCGGCATAAGACGCTTTTCTTGTGGGTTCCAAGCAAGCGCCTGCTTGGGAATATGATTGGGATCCCTTCCGAGTGTATGGCCTATCCATTTCCATTTGCGTCGCTTGTTTTGCTGGCTAATCTCTTGGTTTCTCGGCAGCGCTCTCAAAGTTGCTCGCTAGAATTTAATTAATTATGGTAGTTTACTAAGTTACTGATTTTTTTTTAATCTTTGTATCGGACCAAAACTGATTCTAAAAAGTTGATTCTAAAAGTGCTTATTTATCCGACATCAGCGCTTCAGCGCAGCAGACATTGCAATTGGGTTTCGTGTGTAGAGAATGTCATTAGGGTTCTTCTGTCTGTGCTTAATATGAGCCCATTATTTGGTAACATCAAAAGTCGCTTTAGCATAATCGTAGTTCATGGACACTTATAAAGCAAAAAAGTGGTGTTGGTATTCGTAGAACAAACTGACTGTTTTGTTTCGGAAGCGTAAAATTTATAACTTGAAACTTCAGGCAAATGTAAATCAATTTAATTGAAAGTATGGATAATTTTTAACGCAAAACTAAAAGAAATGCGTATTTTACAATACTTTATCTACTAATTTTGAATTAATATTTATCACGGTGGTATGTCTCACACGCTTGGTTAAGCATGCAAGTACAAAGTCAAATAAGTCTAAAATCTAATTTCTTATAAAAAACTGTTTTTATGCAAATGAAATGGGTTTTATCTTTTTATGTTAAGCTCGGTCAGTTATATCTAAAGCTGAGGAAAAAACCTTTCGCAAACTATTCTCGCCTAAAGTTTGGAACAAATTTGGCACAGAACATCGCATCTTAGCGTTGGAGTGTAACTTTCAGCCATTACACTACTCACTGTATTTTAAACACAATTTATTATTTTGACTTTAGACAAACTGCTAAGGAGATAATATAATATATCTTTATTTTAACACATTATTTTATTATATTTTCCGCGTTCACTGAGTTTTTTTATTTAAGTAATAATGTAAAAGAACTCATTCAATGATTGACCGAATAAAATGGTAATTTTGCTGGGGCTGCTTGAAATCCCACTTCATTTTTTGCGTTTGAAGCCTTTTAATTTTCCCAAAAGCAAACCCAGACTTCAAACCAAGAAAGTGAACCTACCTGAATAATTCGTTGTAGGCTGTAAATTCTTACTTTTCTTAGAATGTTTACAATCGCGACTCGCCCTTTTATTGCAAGCTTAAAACGCGTAGTTATTTTTTATTACGCACGCACAGGGCTCCTGTTTTATGGGAGGGAGGATTGGCCTTAAATAATGTTAATGATAAGGATCTTGGGTATCGTATTATTAAACAAAAAGATTTAATCTTCCTATGTTTGTCTATTTGCTATGAACAAAAAGTAAGTAACCTGATATAGGAAAATGCCAATTATGGATTACATTTCTGAAACAATAAGCTTACTTTACTTGACTATTCTTCGGACTTTTCTTTCTAAGTGCGTATTTAATGCTTGTTCGTAACGTGAAGGAAAATATCGAGTGTCAGGCACAGAAAACTGATCACCTACACATCTACATAGTACTATTAAGAAAATAATAACCACGAAACAGATATAGAGGTTCAAGCCAACACCGAAGTTTGTAGTGCCACTGTTTTTTATTTTTATTAACCAACATATTCATAAACGTAGAAT